>VDFB02363294.1:0-121031 GCA_007258455.2 Sequoia sempervirens
TCTCTACCTCAGGAGTCTACTCTATGTGTACCTTCTTCTTGATCTTCTTGTTTGACATGTCTTGATAAGTATTGCCAAACTCTAAAAGATCAAGCTGATATGAAGGCTTTCACCTTCTTCTTCCCAAAGTCCTCTCAAGCCAAGATGAATGGTCTATGTTGAATTCTCTGGGAGAAACTGCTGCAGCTGTGTCAACTTTTGGTGAATGAATCGGCACTGAGACTTCCCGAACCGGCGATTTTGGCTCTGAATCTATCTGAATGGGAGGAGGCTGAGGAGATAATGGTGGACCAGGAGATGAAGACTCGGTGTAAGAGACCTGCTGTCTCTAACCCTTGAAACTGATGCTGAATGATGGTAGTTTGTTTGTTTTTTGATGATTTTGTAATTTTTTTGTGTTTTTGACAATATATGATTCTTTTGTATTTTTTTGAATAATGTGCCAAGAAAGAGATACAATGCACTAACATATACAATGAAATGAAATTCAACTGCAGGCAAGTATATCTATTATTTTCTGAAGAATAATTACAAGCCAAAATGCTCAATAGTGTACCAGGAATTAGCAGATGATAATTTATTGAAATCTGAAGTTTATTGCAGCAAATATTTATATCTGATAGTTAATTTGATTTGCCTTATAGAGTTAATTCTCTACGATTATTGTGATAGCAAATTGCTGAGCCTACTTTTTCCTGCAAATTGTTATTTAGTGTCAGTTTAGTTGTATAAGAGCAAGCTTGCATGCCTGCCTATTAGCTGCAACTTATTGTTCAGTTCATGTGTTTTGTGTCAATGTATTTTGGTTGATCGCTAAACTGTACGCCTGTTATTGCTACAATCTTGCTGTCCTAGAAGTGTAATCTTTGTTATTTGAAATTTGAGAAAAAGAAATCTTATGCTTGCTTTGGTGCTTTAATCTACTGTCTTAGGTTTCCGTTTTATATGTTATGCTTATATAATCTTTACTTCAGCTTGCATCGAAAAATACAATGAGTCTTTAGGTGTGCGTTGAGAGAAAGTTTGTTTAAGTATCTATGTCAAGAATCAATTCCTTGTTTACTTTTAACTCTCAAGCTCTAAATTTATGTAAAGAACCCGACCAAATTTTTTCCGATTTTTGAAAGCAATTACAACAACATACAGAAGGCACCCATTAGGGTTAGATAAATCAAACCAGCAGTTACAATATAACTCATTGCCAAGAATGCGCACTCAATCTCAACAAGAGAGAGGCTGTCATATGGCAAGAGGATCGTCAGTACAATAAATCATAACTGCAACTGAAAGTAACTCAACACCAAGTATGTGCTACCCAAACTAGAATGGAATGAGGCGACCATATGGTGGAGATTTAAAGAAATACAAATGCAACTTCGAAATAAATTCAACACCTAGAATGTGCTTTCAAACCCGGAGTGGGAATGGAGCTACCATAGGGCGGAGATGTAAGATATTACAATGCAAATCAAAGTAAATAGGCGGCAAGCCAGCCTCTTCCACTTATTCAGTGGGCAATTACAAACATGATAAGCAAAACTGAGAGAAATGCTGATAGTACTACTGTTCAGCTTACAATGAGAAGTAGAATGCCTGCAAGATCAAGAATTTAAGCTCTACAAGTTGCTGCAATAGTAAAGATGTCATCCACTAGGTCAATAATGAATTCCTAACACCCGTCCTTCGCTAATATGCAATTTTCTCAAGTCTGATCTGACAGACCAGCAACATGAAATACAAAACCAGCAATACATAAACTCAATGAAAAGCTCACAACTCACTCATTTCTCACTCAAATTACATGAAAACTGATGCAAAATACTCCTAAAATGATGGCGCCTAGTTTAGTTATGAGAAAGGACAGCTAAAAGTGGCTATTAATTAATGGCACGGATCCCAAAGCACTCCAGAAAGGGCGCCCTACAAGGAATGACGAATTTGATTTATAAAATCATAAACTTCGTATTAAAATCTGCAAATATTCATGAAGGGTCACTTCCAACAGAGAAAACCAATGAGACAATACCCAGAACAACTCTTTTTGTATTTTTTGATTTATGAGTGAAACTATAGATTCAGCCCTGTTATTAGCAACTCCAGAAAATGACATAAAATGCAATAAACTGAACTACATAAGTAAACCCAAACTACAAATGCAATTCTCACTACAAAAAGTCACTCAAAACAAGCAAACCTCTCTACTAGGTGCTATCTCTCAAGCACGAAGTCGAGCCCAAGTTAGGAGGCATTCATTCCTCGAAGCAATCCAGCAACCATTTCGGCAACATAACAATACTCAAGATATCAGATGCCCAAATGAAGACCCAAGCTCTCCTTTTATAACTTTGTGAAAACCCTCCAGAAGCTTCTAGAAACCCTAATTTTCAAATTTGAAGTAACTCCTTTTCCCTCCAAAGATGGCGTCCCTTTTCTCAAGGCAAATTAACTTTTAATTTATTTTAAAATCTTCACTCCATAAAAAGGCGTCCTCTTTTAAAGCATTGTTTTTGGCCTTAAGAAAAATATTAAATCATCAGTATGAGGCGCCACCCTTCCAGGTACCCCTTTTAAGAACAACTTAAAGTTGTTTCACTAGATCAAGGGGTCACAATAATAAAATATAACATTTTAAAATCAACTGGATATCTCACCAAAAATGCTTCCCAAGGTCAAGATTGGTCAAACCAAATGAACATACTGAAGATGAGAGCCAACCGAGCCGAAGCCAACAGGACCATTGCCAAAAATAGAATTTACTAAAAATAGTAAATTCTCGAAAGTTCTCAGAATGCCAAACCGAAACCACCAACGCGAAACTCTCAGAAAACCCAAAAGGAATCCGCAATCCAAGTTCAACATTTCCAAGTGCAAGCTCCGCAAAAAGACGAAAACGTCCTCCAAGAAGTTTGGAAACCCTGATTCGAGCCTCTGCTTAGCCTACGAGTTCCCAGAAATAGGCTAAAACCAAATGAAGAGCGTAGGGCTAAATTGGGGACATTACAATTTACTTGAGTTGTTAAAAGCATCTTAGAGTAGGCTTAGTCATAGTTGAAGTTCAAACAGAGAAAATCTCAGCTACCACCCTAGAGTTTTATAACCTTGTGCTCTTAGTTGAACAAAAAGATTGGCAATTAGTTTAATTTACTTTCTTTAAGCATCATCAACAAAGAGGGAGCTTCCCCTCCTAATTCGAAGAGCAGTTTATTTGTGCATAGCTGTCCATTTCTAATTCGCATACCAAAGGTGTGAATTGAAATGCCAACAATTTTTTGGTGCCCACCATGGGGCATGAGGCATAAAACTTCAAGAAAGCTTACGCTTTATGACATCGAAACGACTATTTGGCACCCTATTGCGTGATCTAGCTGTTGGTTGGAAATTTTGTATTCTCGTGAAAGCGTACAAAATTGAGATTTCAACCACAGCACGTGAGTTAAACTCTCCTAATTAAGGGAAGGCTCCCCCTTTAACTAAATAAAACTGATATATGGGTAGGATAGCAATCGTTCCTCTTGTTTCAGGAAAGATTACGTTCTTCTCTCTTCACAGAAAAGACACAGTAAATGTTACTAAAACTTATTACAACAGCTACACAGTGAAATTAAGAGAAAGGAAATAAAGTTTCCTGAAAGCACAAAGACTTCCGTTATTTCCTCCGGGACGGGAAAACAATTCGATAAGCACAAAGTCTTAAAGAATGAAATCCTATCAACCTTTTTTTTAGAACGATTACTTTATGGAAATATACAAAATAAAACAGCTCAAAGACTGAAATTATAATGTATGCTTTCAACTATTCTAAATGAGAAATACTATGAGCGTAAAGACTTATAATTCTTCTCTATTTCTAACACTAACTAAGAATTCAATTCTCAGATTTACAGCACAAAGACTGCAGATTTTTAAATTGAATCTCTCTTCAGCAACTTTCAACAATCTTCAAGTAATCACAAAATGATATTGATCTAAAATGACATAAGAACATTTGAGATGCAAAACAAGAATTCAGCTCAAAGTCTGAAATTCCAGCTTTTTGATATCACTTGAAAGTTTACAATATTTCACTATAAAGCTCAAAGACTTTATGAGTATAAAATTCTGCAGAGTTTTCTTGCTTGCTAAAAAGATAAAAATTACAATAGACCCCTCAAGTATTTATAGGAGGAAGGTCTGGAGAAAAAGGTGGGAGGATCTCAACAAACTTGAGAAAATCTCTCAACCGATAACTAATTGCGATTGACTTATTCAAAATTACAATCCAAATTGTGATTTGTCTTGTAAGATTTTACATGTAATTACATTTTCAAAAATTGCAAGGAAAAGACACTTGCAATTGCAAAATTTGTTTTTACATATATATTGTCGAAAGTAAAATTACATAAAACAATCTAAAACTTAATTTATTTATTCCTATCTTTGAAAGATAAGAATTTGCTGATGATGGTCTTCAACTCATTCGGATCTGGACCCAAAGTGTTCTTGGCCACTGCAACTGTCTTCAGAATTACATCAAAGTATCTAATAGTTGCCAATCTATGCTCTTCATAAGAAGTTTGCATTTTCTCAAGGATTGTTTGATGATTGATAAGCTTTTGAATCGAATCCATAGAAAATTGCTCTGATTCCATTTGTTGACGAAGATTGGCTGCCATATCTGAAGTAACTGAATCAGCTTCAAGTAACTCATCTTCTTGATTCAAAACTGTACATGAGATCTTTTCAAAATTTGAAAGAATATCCTGCTGAACTTCGTCATTCATTTCTAAAGTGGCCTGGATATCTTTGATAAGATCTTGAATGACCAATGATCTATTTGTCATGAGTTCCTCAAATTCTATGTACTTTTCTCTGTTTGGCAAAACCAAATTGCTGCATAGATTAATAAATCAACTTGATTTATCTCACTCCAGATCTTCAAATCTTTTTCAAGCGTTTCCAAACTTTGCTTGAAGGCTTCTAAAGTTTGATTCAGCTTTATCCTTGCTATCCTGACATTCTTGAAAACTTGCAACATCTTCTCAATCATTGGAATACTTTGCTCAATTAGCTGAGTTATCCATGAATCAATTGCCTTGGCCTTTTGTGCAATTCTTTCTAACTGTCTAACTGATTCATTTGGAGGAGCTGTAGATAGAGAATCAACTGCTTCTGATGATCCTGTAATCCTCTGAATGACTGCAACCAGCTGAGCATTGTCTTCTTTGAGCTTTTCCTTTTTAGCTAAGAGTTCGTTATAGCTTTGTGTCAGAATTGTCACTGAACTCTGAGCATCCTGCATCATATTAGCGTGAGTCTGCTTACCCAATTCCACCCTCGTGAACCTGTAGTCAGATACCTGCATCTCTTCATGCGGTTTATCAACTAAGGGCTCTGCAATCTCAGCATATTTCATCCTGTTGCTGTCAACAAAAACCTGTGAGACTGTTTTGGCTTTCTTTGCAATCACTGGTTTTTGTTTCTTCAATTTTCGGAAATCAAAAATATCAGGAGACACTGCCTGTTTCTTTCTCTTAGGAGCAATTGAATTCAACCATGGAGGAAGATCCAAGGATGTCACATCTGAAATGGCAACTGCGGTCTCAGTAGAAATAGCCTCAGTTTGAGATACAACAGAAATTCTTGAAGGTGCCTCAGTTTGTATAGCAACAATGTTTTGCTCAGAAGACAAATTGCAACTAGGATTGGCCATGAAACAATCAAAGTTCGTGACAGACGTATCAATTTCTGGAAGAGTTGTTTCTGACATGGCTGAAAAGATTGGATTGATATCAAAAATACTCTTGTAATTACTAGGCAAGTTCATCATGGGAGCATTTGTTACAGATGAAGGCTGATGACAAGTCTCTTGTGGTGGAATAGAAGGAACAAAAACGGTAGAGAAGGAATCAACATCACTGTCGATAGGAGACAAAGGGGATATAGCTGATTCTGGTATTGGAGCCTCAATGTGAGGAGTTATCTCACTTAGGATAGTAGAGGTCTCATGAACCTCGTCTTCTTCTTGCTGATCTAATACCTGAATCTGCATTTCATTGACTTCCTTACCTTTTGATGTTTCTCTATCCAATGGTTGTTCAGGAGCTCTGCTTACTTTCAGCTTGATTCTGGTACTTGAAGAGGAAGCTCCTTCTTTAGATTGTTCTCTGATTTCTGATTTCAATCCTCTAGGACCAGCTGGGTCATCTTCAGCTCTAACTCTGATTTTGATGGTCTTGACACCTATGCTTTTGAGCCAAAAATTGGTGTTCGCCAAGACTGATTGGAATCTATCAAAGATAGAGACGGATTCCTTCTGAGACCATTGAATCGCAGGAATGGGAGCATTAGCAACTCCCTGTTCTTCGTACTCAGGATCCAAAATCTGCTTATCATCAATTACTCCCTCTGGAATTAAAGTTAGATTCAAATCAATGATTTGCTCCAAAGTGAGCCTGCAATAATCCATTTTGTATATATCCCTTTCTGTCCGAAGGTCTGCCCAAATGTCTTCGATGCGGTGAACATGAGTGAAGACTCTTTTTATTTTATCCTTCATCCTCCTGTAATCAAAATCTACTCTAGCTTGGAATCTCTTCAAAGTTATCTCCTGAAGTTCAGTTTCCATTGCTTTGGCTCTTGAAGAGGTTGTCAAAGAATACCTGCCAATTACCAATGGATTATGTGAAGAAATACCAATTCCAGATTTGTGTTGTGAAGCTTGACGTGAATGAACTGACATCAACTGCCTTCCTAGCTCCATCAAAATGATCTTATCAGTAGGATATCTCGGTAGCATATATGGCTGATCTTCAAAGCAGCCAACTCTCATATAGGTGAATGTTGGAAATTGAAGGAATAAGCAGCCATATTGATTTACCTTATTCCAAGCTGCATCTGACACCCTGTTATTTACCAACTCTTTGTCAAACAAACACATAAAATAACCAAAGAAGGCATCTTGTACCCTTCTATAATGCGCTCGACTTGGAATAAAAGTCAGCTGATCATAATATTTCCATACGGGCACCAATGATCTGTCGCCTTCAGGAGATAAGCCTGGAAAATGTCTCAAAGAAGCTGCTATGTAGACCAAATATGAATTCATATAGAAGGTCAGAGTGGTAGGAACCTGTGCAAGCTGTTCGCACAAACAGTCACTGATTATTTCTCCCCAGAAAATTGGATGTTGTGCTTTTCTAATGACAACTATGAACTTATACATCCAGCTTTCAAACATGTTAGAAACTTTCAACCCTGCAATTCTGCTCAAAAGAGTGATCATGTCATTAACTTCTTCTATAAAATCAGACCGATACAACTTGGGCATACGGGTCGCACAAGGTCGTGATTTTAGAAGCCATTTAGAGTTGATGTGTTTAATACAATCATTCTTTTTCTGCTCAAAATGTCTGTGAGCACTCTTCAATGAAATCTCTGAATAAGTAGTTGCATCAGGTACTCTGAAAACTCTATTGATTGTCTCAGCATCAAGTCTGATAACTACGTTGCCATCATCATCCTTAATTGTCCTGGATTGTCTATCAAAGCGTGCTGCACATGCAAGGACGAATTCTGGTTCAAGGGCAGCAACAGGAAAAGAAGCCACGAGATGGATATGACTTCTCAGCAACTTTTGCATATCAGAAGACGTAGATTTCTCAGCCCTTTCAAGAAAGTTAGACATATGAACATGCCCTATTTCTGTATCTTTGATCTCATCGATGTTTGAAACAACGTGAGATGGAGAGATCTCATTCTGATATTTGTCGAACTTATACTTCATCTTTTTGCCTGCTGGAGAAGTTGGTTCATCCGTCATTGAAAAGGAATCTGCAAGACTGCGGTGAAAATCCCATAAGGTCAACACATCATCAGCATCAACGTGAGTGGACATGGCGGAACTCAAACCCTAGAACAATGAAATGGACTTTGAAAGAAAAAATGAAAGGTGAATGAAGATGAATTCGAAATGGATGAAATGGTGGAATGGAAAACGGCATTTTGTCTCTTTGAAACAGCAAGATAAAGAGATCTCAAAACTTGGATTTGGAATTTCGTCCAAAAAGGTCAACTTATGTGCTTTTTAAGGCAATTCGGGTTTTTGAGTGACTTGAACAATTTCGGAACTTTTTGACACTTTAGCAATTTTTGCTTTTTGCAATTTCGGGATTTTTCAGAGTTTTGACAATTTTCTCAAAGGCAATCGGGATTTTTATGAAATTTAACAATTTTTGAACTTTGCGAATTTAAAAATTGTTATTTCAAATACAAATCCCGAAATTGTATCTTTAGGCTAAAAAAAACCCGAAATAAGAGACAAAGTAAAATTTTTATTTTGTGAAAGATAATGATGGATATATGAAGTGGCGAAATGAATGAAATGAAGGAAATGAGCATAGGTGACATTTTATTGCTGGAAATGAACAGTGAATAATGTATTTTCATCATAAGGCAGATTTAAATGGAAGTACGCATCATGTATGGAAGTGCGGAGGTATGTGAAATGGAAGGCAAAATTTTAATGAAATGGAGAAGACATGTAAATGTAAATGAGGAAAAATGTATTTCTACATGAAGGCGAATGGAGGAAATATGGAGAAAACATGCTGGGCGAATGAAATGGTAAATGAAATGGAGAAAAACGGAGAGATATGAATGTATATATGAAAACGCGTTTCTAAATGAGGGCGAATTTTTGCTAAGAAAAACGCATTTCTAAATGAAAAGCAGCAAGATAAAACGCGTTTCCATGAAGCTAGCAAGAATATCAACGAATATACAAAAATAACCATAATGAAAAACGAAAAACAGAAAGAAAAACGCGTAAGAATAAAAACGCGTTTTAAAACAGTGACAAAAATGTAAAACGTGGTATGTAAAAGACAAAAACGCATATATATGACAGTAAAACATTGAAAAGGAAGATAGAAAATGCGAATCATACCTGGAGACAAGTTGAATACGCGAAAATGCAGAGACAAAAACCCTAGACGCGTTGAAAACGACAGAGAATGGCTATTTACTGGTTAAAATCCGATTTTGAAGCATCAAGGTCGACCAAATCTCCATGAAATGAGGAAATAAATGCCAAGAACAATTCAACCAGCTTGAATCTAAGAAAAATCGGGCTTTTCAGAAGATTTGACAATGAAAAATAACATCAAAATGATGAATCGGGTTTTTTATGAGGTCTTTACATGTCTTTTTTACAAAATCGGGTTTTTTATGAACTTTAGCAATTTCATTTTTGACCAATTCGCACTTTTCTAATAAAAAGACAACTTTCATTGTAACAAAATTGAAAAATTCGGACTTTTTATGTCATTTAAGCAAAATCGGGTTTTTTATGAACTTTAACAATTTTGCTTTTTTGACAAAATAAAATGACTTTAACAAAAATCGGGTTTTTTAGATAACTTAAGCAATTTCGGGTTTTTCAGACACTTTGGCAATTTTGCTTTTGAGTCTAAATTTCCCTATTTGTTGAGTTGCTCAGAAAACCCGAAATTGGCCAAAAAGACATTAAAAACAAGTCAGAAATCGATGAAAACGGAAACGTAAAGGGGAAAAAGAGTAGCCCAAAGGTTAATCAACTTGAAACAGAGATTTTCCACCCTTTGCACCTCGTAATGCGTGCCTTGGAGAAGAAAAATCTCAAGCTTTAAGAAAATTTTGATTAGTTACCTAAATTTTGAAACGAGTTAAAAATTTAGGATAACACTAGCCTAAAGGAATGGGTGATAACAACAATAATGTTGTCAGGAATCCGAGACGTCCACCCCCATTACCTTGAGGTAACAACATTGGACCTTTAGCTTTGCGGGAACATCATGAATTACCTAAAGGGGCAAGGAAGCACTTTCCATGGTTTCACGACGATGGAACTCAACATCTTGATGATCATATTTCTGCCTTCTCAACGACTTGTGTCGTGTTGCACGTGGCACATGAAGATATCGCAGTGTGTCTCTTTGTGGAGACTCTTGTTGGGAATGCTGCCAACTAGTTCAATCATCTAGAGCTAGGTGTTATTACAAGTTGGGCAATTATGAGCGAGAAATTTTTGGCAAGATTCAAGGCCACTGAAGACAATCATTTGTTGTTTGCCCAACTTGTCAATTCAAAGATTGAACACAACGAGCCCATGAGGGAGTTTGTAGCAAGATTTAATCATCTTGTTACACGACTTTCTTCTACACTTAATTGATCACCGGAGATTCTGATGAGCTATTTCATAATTTCTCTTCCATTAGAAATAGCCTTCTTCCTTAAGATGGCAAAAGAAATATAATTGATGGATGCAAAAGAACACACCATCGAGTTGGAGGATAATATGATTACTTCCAACAAGATGAAGAAGGATTGTATCAGTCCTCTAGTTCAAAAATACCATAGTGCAAACCTCAGTAGTCGTACCAGCCAAAGAGGACTGAGTATAGATAAAAGGTTGCTAGTACTCTCAAGGTCATAAGTACGTTTGTGTCACAAATCCCTTGCCAGTATCGACATGAGGATGCCACTTTGATCTCGGTGAAGTATAGACAAAGTTTCAAAACCTTATCCGTAGTAGTTTTAATGGTGATCCTAGTGCTTGTCAGCTGAATCGGGTTGCAACAATGTTAGTAAGATTTGATGAAGCGGTTGAAAAGCAAAAAGAATTTCTAAATCTGATCACGGATGGTTAAGAGATGTTGCAGAGACAGTACATTGTTCTAAAGAGTATCCATTTTCTTGACGAAGAGGCAGTTAACAACTTTTTGGAGGATATGATTTCTGAAGTTGTTGATGAGTGAACCGCTAGTTGAGACATGCAATGTTTTCCAAGGATAGAATTTATAACAGCAGTTAACTCGATGTCTTTTCTGAGTTTAACTTGTTGTCCTCTTTTCATGCATATCTATTCTTTGGAGATATCTATTGTGTAGTTGGAGCTTTCTTTAGTGTTAGATCAGTTAACTGATGTTAGCATTCCAGTTGACTGTTAGTTATCTTTTGTTTAGACTTAGTTATAAAGCTTGCATGTTGGCAAGACTAATTGTTAAAATAAGGAGATTCTAGGGTTCCCTACTCCTTTGTTTGTGTATAAATAAGAGCAGCCTTGCTCATTATTTTCTTAACCGTTGTTGTAATAACAAAATTGCTGCGCCTATTTTCCTTGTAAGTTTGCTATTTAGTATTTGTTTGCTTTGTTAAGTGTAATTTGGGTTGATCGTATATTGTATGCCTACTTTTGCTACAATCTACTGCCCCAGATGTGTTATTATTGTTGAAGTTTGAGGAAATAAATCTTATGCCTACCTTGCTTTGATCCACGGTCTCAAAATCTTTCAGTGTTATTGTCTTATATGTTTAACTGGCATTATCTTTATTTCAGCATACATCTCAAAGGGACAATGAGTCTTCGAGGGTATTTTGAAAGCTAGTTTATTTAAGTTTTTGTGTTTATCAATCATTCCCTATTTACTTCTAACTCTCTTGCTCTGAACTTATTTGAGAAATTAGAAGTGTTATTAGAATAGGCTTAGTTGTAGTTGAAGTTACGAAACTAGAAAAAACCTTAGCTATGATGCAAAGAGTTTTATAACCTTGTGCTCTTAGATGAGATCAAAAGATTGGCAATTAGTTTAGTATTTCTTTTTAAGCATAATCAGCAAAGAGGGAGCTTCCCCTCCTAATTTGGAGAGCAGTCTAACTGTGGTAGTTGTCTGTTTCCAATCCGCACTCTAGAGGTGTGAATTGAAACGCCAACACATTCTATCTCAAAAAAAAAACAACCTTTTAACTCTTTAAATTCTTACCAAATCTACCCTATTATGAACTTACTATTTTTAGTAAGTTCGCATGTGTATTCGTATGGCCATGAAATTCGCCATTTATTCAAAGCTAACAAGAGTAAGGCTAATTGTCAACTCTTCAATCTAAAAGCATGATAATTTGGAAACTAATTAAAAAAATCTTGGAAAATGTGGAAAAATCCTTAAGACCTCAGTTTGAGGCCTTAGACAGTTAAAAATAGCCCCGAAAAAATGTTGAGATGTGCTTCAATTGGAGAAGTTTGATGGAGGTTGGACTTAACTCTTTGAGATGCTTCTCCACATAAAATTTCAGCTCAATTGGAGTCCGGGTCAAAAGTTATTGACCTTTGGAAGTCCTTGCATCAACTCCTTGTATGATATAGGGTGGAGTTGAGGGGCAGGGCCCCTGCCACCAAGCCCAAATTAAGGCCTTTGAAACCACACAAACCTTCATGATGCACACCATTTTCAGAATTTTATAACTTAAGGGTGAAATTAGGTATGCAGGTACATTTTTGTTTATAAAAATGTTTTAAAAAAATAACTCTTTTTTGCTTCTTTTGGGACAGCCCTTGGGTCCCCCTAGGTTCACTTGTTTTTCAGCTTGGGTTTGCCTTGGGTCCTGCTTGGGTACCTTGGGTAAACCCAGAGAAGAACCAGCTCAGGACTTGAATGTTAGAAGTATTGTCATTGATGTCAAGGCAACATGTGGAAGTCAAGATGTATTAATGGAATGATTATGTCTTTGATATCATTGTCAGCATAATATTACAAAGATATTGAAAAAGTTGTGCAAGAACATTGGTTATACTGGCTCAAAACAGATTTATAAAGGATCTCTCATTATTCAAATGTCAAACTACACAGTTCAGATTCAAGCTCAAACACAATTTAAAGACATCTTCAGTTTCAAGGATTCAGACAAAGTTGATGATCAATCAGATTGAAATAAAGGTACAGATCGAAATTTCCAAATTGACATTCAACATTCTTTATTTAGTTCGAAGAAATCACAATAAAATCCTCAGATCGATTTTTTCCATATCAGTATTTAAGTAATGTTATTTTAAAGGTGCTCAGATTTAAAGATCTATTTAAAAATATTCAGATCGAATCAGTATTTTCTGTTCTAAATGCGGGTCAAAGTATAGCACATACATTGTCAATTAAAAATAAACAAAAGCACGATTTCAGTTTACTACGGATTAAAGAACAGATATGTCTTTTTGAAAAGTCGCGATTTACTTCTTCAAAAGAACGTATGAAAAGACGCGATTATAAAAAAAAAAGATCTCTTAAATTCTTCCGGCATGAGGTGCTTTTGAAAAGAGACGTTTTCTTTAAAAGACGTGTCTCTCAGAAAAATTACGAATCTTGAATGGTCGTGGTTTCTAAATTAAAAATTCTTTTCTCTCTAAAAGACGGTTTTCAAAAGTCACCACTTTTTAATCATTAATGCAGCTGATCAAAATACGTGCTTAGTAAAAACTTGTCTTCTTAAAAATACGGGTTCTTGCAGAAGAGGCGCGATACTTGTTGAAGTTATGCGATTTGTTTTGAAGAACACAAAAAAAAGAGGATTGTTTTGATGGTAACTAAAAACGTCTTCCTGAAGAGTCACACGAAGTTTCAGATTACTTCTTGAAAAGGTGCGCTTCCAAGTAACATGTTTTATCATTGAAGAGATGTTTTCTTTTGAAGAGATGCACTTCTAAGTGACATGATTCATCATTGAAGAGATGCACTTAATTATTGGAGAGACAGAACAGGTTTAATAATTAAACACATAATGCATAAATAATAAAAGACAAATCAAAATGATTTGATTAAGACAAACAAATCCAGATTTATTTTATGAAGAGGCAGATTTTTAATGGATGCAAGTGTAGACGTGTTCTTTCATCAGAAGATTACAATTCTTGGGCAACTTACATAAGTGACATCCAAATCAAGTTTGCAAGGTGTGGTTGAGAAGTTCAAAGAAGTCATAATCAGAAGCCTTTCTTCTTGTGTGGGCTGAGTGAGAGAATTTATATCACAAAGGCAGATTAGAGGATTGGCAGATTGCAGATCTGATTGAAGACAATTGCTTCATCCATCAAGTCAAGGTTTGGTGCCTTGCATTAGGGGTTGGTGCTCCTTGTAGGCAGGTGTCTACTAAATTTTTGTAGAGGTCTAGGTGTTCCTTGTAGATTTCATTCTACTAAATCATCTAGTTGTAAATCTGTAGGTTGGTGCCTACTTGAAAAATTATTATTTCAATAAAATTGTATCAACTTGGGGAAATTGATTCAAATCAAAAGGTTGATTGTAGCAAGTTTTAAAAAGGGTTAAAAATAAAAGTTTTATTATTGATTTACTGATTCACCCCCCCCTCTCAGTAAATCTTTTGTGCTCTTCAACTGGTATCAGAGCAAGGTCCTTCTTTATAGCTTAATCGCTTGAAGGAGATCCTTAAGAGCACTTATGGCAAATCAAAGCAACATGGTGAAAGCACCCATCTTTGATGGGACTAATTATGCATTCTGGAATATCAAGATGGAAGCATACTTGAATGCACTTGGGTTTGATGTGTGGCAATCTGTTGTAGATGGGTATTCACCTCCAGCTACCCCTCCAACGGATCAAGCAGGGAAAAAGAGAAGTGAAGACAATGCAAAAGCTAAGCATGCTCTTCTTTGCAGCCTAACAGATTCTGAATTTACAAAAGTCATGAGGTGCAAATCAGCAAAAGAGATTTGGGACAAGCTTCAAAATATCTATGAAGGAGATGCAAAAGTTAAGAAAGCAAAGTTGCAAACTCATAGAAGAAGGTTGGAGACTCTCAAAATGGAGGATGATGAAGATATCGCTTCATATTTTCTTCGTGTTGATGAAATAGTGAATATCATGAGGGGACTTGGTGAAGAAATCAAGGATGAATTCATTATTGACAAAATTCTAAGATCTCTTTCTACAAAATTTGAGGCCAAAGTTGCAGCATTGGAAGAACTAACAAATCTAGACCAGCTGAAAAAGGATGAATTACATGGTATCCTTGCTGCCTATGAGATGAGGATTGAAGGTAAATCACCACAAAAGGAAGTCTCATTCAAAGCAACCAAAAAGGGCAAGAACAAGCATGAAGAAAAGGATGAAAAATCAAGTGATGAAGCTGAATCTTACTTCATGGGAAACTTAAGAAAGGAAAAGGAAAATACAAAGGAAAATTTCCTTTTAAATGCTTCAATTGTGGAAAAGTTGGACATTATGCTTCAAAATGTCCTCAAAATGAAAGCAGCTCTAGTGAAGAAGAAAAGGAAATCAGCAATAAGAAAAAGGGAAAGAAGAATTTCAACTCAAAGAAGAAATTTCAAAAACATAAGAAGAGTTTTTATTCAAAGAAAGATAGCAGCTCCTCTGAAGAACAAAGTGAAGATAGCTCAAGCAATGAGGAAGATGAAATATTGTTTATGGCTGAATGTGAAGAACAAAAAGTTGATCAAGAATGTGAAGAAGAAGAAGAAATAGATCAAGATGAAGGAGAGGAAGTGGATCTTGAAGAAGAATTGCACTATGCTTACAAGAAAAATGAAGACTTGAAGAAGAAGGCTGCCAAGTACAAGTTGAAGATCAAAGAGATGACAAATGACTTGGAGAATTCAAGCAAAACCATTGAAGATTTGAGAGCTCAAATCATGGAAGCTGAAAGAAATGAAGATGAATTGAAAACCAAACTCAATACAAAGGAGATGAAATGTGACAAGCTGGAGCAAGAGATAGCAATGCTAAAATTGGAATTGGAAAAAACAAAGGATCAACACTCAAAGATTGATGAAGAATCCAGCAAGTTGATTGAGCTAATGAAGGCTCAAGATTTTCTTCAAAGCAAAATGGGAAGTAGTTTTGAAGATCAATCCAAGAAGGTCACTAACTCCAAAGAAGATTTCAAGACTTTCTCAAAGCAAGGAGAAGAAGATTGGATAAGTGCTGATTCTAAAAGAAGACTGAATAATAGGCACTTCTATACATTTAATGGCTATTGTTTTGTATGTAACAAATTTGGGCACAAGGCCTTAAATTGTAAAAATAAAGTGAAAAATAGTTCTAGCTACCTTAGGAGAGATTATAATCCTTTCACACCTTTAATGGACTATAATAGTCTATGCTACAATTGTAATAATCTTGGGCACAAAGCTCAAGCTTGTAGGACAGTTTTTAATAACTCTCCAAATCAAAACAAGAAGGTAGATAAGTCTATTAAAAAGAAAGAAATACCTATCAAAGTATGGAGGAAAAAGGAGAAATCAATGTTCATCCAAACTGCCTTACATGCTGAAAGTAAGAAGGATAGATGGTACATTGATAGTGGGTGCTCAAAGCACATGACAGGTGACAAGAGCAAATTCATCTCTCTTGAGCCTACTGATGAAGGAGCAGTAAGATTTGGTGATAATACAAGAAAACAAATAAAAGGAAAAGGAACACTTAATCTAGATAATGGAAGAACAAAAACAGAAAATGTTTTGTATGTTAAGGGCCTAAAAGAAAATCTTCTAAGTGTCAGTCAACTTTGTGATCAAGGACATAGTATCACATTTCTTTCCAATACATGTGATATTAAGAAAGATGGAAAGCTGGTTGCTCAAGCTGAAAGGAAACATAATTTGTATATTTTAAAGGAGATAAGTTGTGAAAGTTGCAACTTAGTACAAGAGGATGAAAGTTGGTTGTGGCACAAGAGGCTAGGCCATCTAGACTTTGATAATATTGTCAAAGTTAGCAAATCAAATGCTGTGAGAGATATGCCAAGGATAACAAAACCTTCTAATATCATTTGTAGAGAGTGTCAACTTGGAAAGCAAACAAAGTCAAGCTTCAAGTCTAAGGAGCATTCTTCATCAAAGCCATTAGAACTCATACATACAGATCTTTGTGGGCCAACCAAGTCCAAGAGCATGAATGGAGAAAGATATTTTATGTTGTTGATTGATGACTTCTCAAGAATGACTTGGGTTGCATTCTTGAAAGAAAAATCTGAAGCTTTTGATAAATTCAAAGCTTTCAAGGAGCTGGTTGAAAAGGAGGCAAATTGCAAAATAAAATGCCTTAAGGATCAGATGGAGGAGGAGAATTCACATCAAAAGAATTTGAAAATTTCTGCACAGAACATGGAATTAAAAGACAATTTTCTGCAGCTAGAACCCCTCAACAAAATGGGGTTGTAGAAAGGAAAAATAGGACGGTTCAAGAAATGGCAAGGGCAATGCTAAATGAAACCAAGATAGCAGATTCCTTTTGGAAAGAAGCAATTCATACAGCAGTTTACATTCTGAATCGTGCACAAATAAGAGTAAACAATGAGAAGACACCTTATGAACTTTGGAAAGGAAGACCAGCAACTGTCAAGTACTTCAAGATTTTTGGAAGCACTTGCTACATTAGAAGAGATGAAGAAGTTTTGAGCAAATTTGACACAAGAGCAGATGAGGAAATCTTTCTTGGCTACTCATCAAAAAGTAAGGCATATAGATGCTACAACAAAAGAACTCACAAAATTGTTGAAAGTGCTAATGTAAGAATTGATGAAGGAAAGCAATTCAAAGAAGTTGGACAAAGTGATCACCATGTTCAAACTATGAATGAAGAAGACAAAGATGATGAGGACTCCCAAGAGGAAGAAAAAGAGGAAGAGGCAAAAGAAGGAGAATCTTCACAAAAGATACCCATGAAGACACTGTTGGCGTTTAAATTAGCACCTCTGGTGTGCTGATTGTAAACGTTCAGCTATTTCAAATGTTTTTGCAACACTTCTTCGTTATTTAAAGAGGAGAAGTCCCTCTCTGCTGGGAGCAATGCGTAGGGAAGGGAAATGTTAACTAAGTTCCTATCTTTTTATGCTTCAGCGGCAGGACACAAGGGTGCATAAACACAATGCGCCGTAGCTAAGCTTTTCTCTGGTTTCTGCAGATCTTAACTACGACTAACTAGCTTCTATCTATCCAATACCTTCAAGATGAACAGAGCATGAGGGTAAAGGAGCGGGAATGGGATGGTTGGATCACTTGAATTCACCGTCTCCAGAGGATATGACCGAGGCTCTGAACTCTCGGGTATACACCGGGATAAGGTTGGTACAAGTAAACACTCTGCACGGTAAACTAGATCTGAGATCTGCCAAGGAGGAGGGACTCCTATCCGAGGTATGAGCTCAAGAAATAGTGTACTAGAAACAACAAAATCACGATGCCTTGGCCAACGAGCTTGCTAAGGAGGAGGGGCTCCTATCCGAAGTATAGCTTGGAAGTCAATTCATTAAACAACACCAAACGACAACTGTCAACAACAAATATCCAAGGAGGAGGGACTCCTATCCGAGGAGGGAAATGAGACAACAAGTTATTAAACACAAGATGTAGACATAACTTCAAATAAGATGATCAAAATGCGAGCGCCTTCTGATATTCCTCTTCAATGCTTCATCAACAAATTACAAAAGTTGGGAGAGCAAAGGCACGAAATCATGCACAATTACAATCAACCAACGAACTCTCATCCAAGAGTGAACAAATATTCGCTTTCAAAGTGTTGGCAACAATGGCGCAGCAATTTTGCATAGCAAGTAAAGGTTAAACAAATAATGAGCCCAAGGCTCTTATTTATAGAACTCAAAGGAGTGGGCAACCCCAAAATCTCCTTGAGTTAACAATGAGTTCTTGCCAATCAATTAGCAAGATTTATTCCTAAAAAGGGGGAACAAGCAGTTAACTGGAAAACTACTTCAGTTAACTGAAAGTAAACAAAGAGTCAACTGGAAACTACTTCAGTTGACTGAAAGCAAACTAAAGGTGAACTTAAATGAAAAGTATCCCTCCAAAATAGACATCCACATTTAGTGGAAATCTAAGATCCACAAATTATGGAAGCCAATTTGACATCCTTAATCAGTGGAATCTGACAATGCATGATTTAAGGAAAATGGAGTTAAACTTGGAAAGAAGCATCAAGTTAACTCCAACTACATTTAATAGCATCTTGAGTTGACTTGGAAAGAAGCATCAAGTCAAACTCAAGTCTCATAAACGCCACTTGGAGGGGGTATGGCGTCCTTCTTTGGTGCATTTATAATTCGCCATTAATAATCAACAGCTACTTGATCCATGTGTCGACTTCTTTCGTTTCCGGATAGTCAATGCTGTGATGACACGACCTCTCTTCTTGCACAAGCTATTGCTCTTGGTAACTTTGGCGGCTTCGTGCTTGGAATGACCTCTTCGCAGCTGGCACTGATATGACTTTGCTGTTAGGACATGATGGAATATCAAAACACCTTTCGACATCCTGAGGCTTTAGACTACAAACGATTCTTCCATCTGCTGCTCTGATTTCTCTGGTGGTAGGATTGTAATGCTTGATACAAGCGATTACAAGCTCTACGCTTTGTAGTGTGATGGGAATTGATGCGGCCTACACAACCCGGATTCTTCAATATTCTGCAATGTGATTTGATTCATGCCTTCTAGCTGCTCCAAATCAACCACTGGATTTACTTGGTGTAAATTTGTGTCAACTGTTTTCAGGTAATCATGGAGTAAGACCGTCTTGGTCTCGTATTGTACCTGGGAGTACTGCATCCTGAAAAACTTAAAGATTGACTGTAAGCTTGACCTAGTTCAGATGATTTTCGAAACCCTTAAAAATGGCATACCGAGAAGTATTTTTCCGGAAAAAAATCTGGCACATGGGTTTTGTTCGTGCTTCAATGCTGAACAAACCTAGTTCCTCAGAATTTGGATTCTGAAACTTTTCGGAAAAACCCAAAATAGGGGCAGCAAGTTTGCTGATTTTGGAAAATTTGTCGAGATGGGTTTCTCTGGAAAATGATGCTGAATCTACCCAGTTGATCTGATCTGATGTAGCCTGTTGCTTTTTCTGTCAAATGTAAGAAAACCTAAGACAAGAAGAGAGGAAATAGACAGAAGGTGGATTGGAAGTTTTAGCTGATTCCCTGAAAAAAAATATCTCTGGGTCCAATCCTCAAAATAGCAATCCTTTTCCGCTTCAGATCTGTAAGAAAAAATGAAGAACTGATGAAAACCTCTTTCAGATCTGCAATGGCGTCCTTGAGAGCTTGTGGCTGCTTTTGATCTTTTATCCTGCAATGAAATAATGAAATGGGACGCCTTCACCTTGAATATATGCCTTTAAGCTTCAGATCCACAAATTTGGGGACCTAACTCAAGCTCAAAAGGTGATTTTGGCTTGATCTAAAGTTAAAAAGGTGATTTCCACCAATCGTGGAGCGTTTTAGCCAACTTTAACTCAAAAAGCTCTTGACTTTAGTCAACAAATGACCTTTGACTTCTTTTAGGCGTCCCTTTTGGTCTTTTGCAAGTTTTTAAAGTATTTTCTCTCCTGAAAGTCCTCTGTTTGATCTTGAATCTAGCGCTATCTGTTGATCCTGAGATGTCGCGGACACATTTACTGCGGAGCTGGATCCAAACTGAAGAGAAGTGCCTGGGAGACTGTATGATAAAAAACTGAGTTTAGGGCTCCAAAAGAATGGGCGCCTTTCCCAAGAAAAGGCGCTTTTGCTTATGCCTTAGTGATTTTTTAATCTTCGTTCTTCATCTTTTTGAAATGACCTCTCGTGCCTTGATCTGGATTTCTCGTTGATCGGAAAGTCAGATGATTTCGCTTGATGTCTCATCAGGTACCCAGCTCTGCTCTGCCAAAAATGACTGTCTTCAGAAAACCTGGTTTTCAAATTAGGGTTCCTTTATTCAAGGGCGCCCCTCCTTGAAAAGGGCGCTTTTGCCTTTTAGCCTAATTATTTCCATCTGAAAAGTTGCCTAGTTTGATCCTGATTATCAGTTGACTTCCCTGTCAGATGTTGGTGCTTGCAGTTGCGTTTCCGGGATCTACTTGGGCTGAGAAGGTTATCCTGGGAAGCCTTTTGTCATTTATCAGCATCTGGAGGTCCAAAAAAAAGGTAGCCTTTCTTTTGAAAAGGCTATTTTTTCTTAGAACTTCGCCGTTAACTGTGGTTTCCTGATATTTCCTCAACTGCCTCTTTTTGCTTCGTCGGCCGCTGCTTGTGATCTATTCATCGGATGATCTGGATGTTTGTTTCGTTGTCGAGCCAACAAGCAAACGCCGAGGATGACTGCCTTGGATGATCTAACAGACTGCATTTGACCCTTAAAGATCATGGGCGCCCCTGCTTGAAAAAGGCTCTTTTCAGCATGTGAACTTGTTTCTCCTTCATAACGTTTCCAGAGTTAGTCAAATCTCGACCTTTTTCAATTTTAGAAAACTCCTCCGTCGAAGATCACCATTTCTTCATGTCTCACGTTCATCGTGTATGGATGTTTGGGAAAATGACTAAGGCATTTGACTGCATAGCCTCCTCTTGGCAGCAAGGCGTGCATTCTCCAGACTTAGTCAATTTTCAGCATTTTTCATTTTTGAAAATCCCAGACTTAGTCAATTTTCAGCATTTTTCATTTTTGAAAATCCCCTTCATCAAACAGCATCATTTTAGACCTTTTCCGCCATGGTTGCGTCGTTGAAGGCTTTCAGCACCTCTGGCCATCTAATGGCTGCGGAGCTCCTAACTTTGTTCCTGAAAAATAGAAATAGACCCACCAGAGTAAAACTTATCTTTTGATGATTCTGACTTGACCAATGTGATCGTGAAGCCTTTTAACCCTATCAAAATCATTTTCAATCATTTCTGGGAAGGTCCTATTTTTGGGGGTTTTCCCTGAAAATAGGGGCAAAAACCCTAATTTTCAAATTTTCAAAATTTTGCACATGTGTTCCTTGACAGAAACCCACCAAGATTCTATGATTGGTTTGACCTAAAACTGACTTAACATGGCATTTTAACAAGGTTTAGCTCAATTTATACAGAATGCCAAAAAATTTATTTTGGGTACAACAGACACCAAAGACACCTTCCAAGTTTGTTCAAAAGAACCATCCTGAAGATTTGATTCTTCAAGATAGATGTAGGTCTACAAGGAGAATGGTGAATTACAATGAAGATTGTCATGCAGCTTTTCTATCTGAAGTTGAGCCCAAAACTTTTGAAGAAGCAAGCAAAGACAAAAGTTGGATTCATGCAATGAATGAAGAATTGGATCAAATAGAGAAAAATGAAACTTGGGAAATTGTTCCAAGACCAAAAGATAAGAATGTAATTGGCACAAAATGGGTTTTTAGAAACAAATTAAATGAAGATGGTAAAGTCACAAGGAACAAAGCAAGGTTAGTGTGCAAAGGCTATGCACAAGTTGAAGGAGTAGACTTTGAGGAAACCTTCGCACCAGTTGCAAGGATTGAAGCAATTAGAATGTTTTTATCCTATGCAAGTCACAAAAAGTTTAAGGTTTATCAAATGGACGTCAAATCTGCTTTTCTTAATGGAGATTTAGAAGAGGAAGTTTATATTGAACAACCTGAAGGCTTCCTACTATCAGAAGACATGGATTATGTGTGCAAGTTAAAGAAAGCTCTCTATGGGCTTAAACAAGCTCCTAGAGCTTGGTATTCTAGACTTGACAAATATCTCAAAGAGCAAGGTTTCAAAAGAGGAGATGTAGACAGCAATCTATACATCAAAGAAGAGGATGGACACTTATTGATTGTGGTGGTATATGTAGATGACATCATTTTTGGTGGAGACAAGGACAGAATGTGCAAAGAATTTTCATCATGTATGCAAAAAGAGTTTGAGATGTCAATGTTGGGAGAATTATCCTTCTTCCTTGGGCTGCAAATTTCACAATTAAGCAAAGGTATTTTCATCTCCCAAACCAAATATGTGAAAGAAATGTTAAAAAGGTTTAGGATGGAAGATTGCAATCCTGTTAGTACTCCTATGGTTACAGGTTGCAAGCTAAGTAAAGATGATGAATCCCAAGATGTGAATCAAACACTTTATAGATCAATGATTGGAAGTTTGTTGTATCTAACTTCTACAAGACCAGACATAATGCAAGCTGTTGGAGTTGTGGCAAGATTTCAAGCAGCACCAAAAGAGACACATGTTCATGCGGTAAAGCGTATATTCAAATATTTGAAAGGCACAATGGAATATGGTCTATGGTACCCTAGTAGCAATGATTTCACTCTTGAAGCATTCACAGATGCTGATTGAGCAGGCAATGTGGATGACAGAAAAAGTACAAGTGGAGGAGCCTTTTTTCTTGGAGGAAATCTAGTGTCTTGGATAAGTAAAAAACAAGAATCAGTCTCTCTATCTACTGCAGAAGCTGAATATATTGCAGCAGTAGCTTGTTGCACTCAACTTTTGTGGATGAGGCAAACTTTAAAAGACATTAAGGTGGAATATGATCATCCATGCACTATCTATTGTGATAATACTAGTGCAATCAATATCTCCAAGAATCCAGTGATGCACTCAAGAACCAAGCATATACCTATTAAGTATCACTTTCTGAGAGAACAAGTAGGAGACGGACAAGTGTGTTTAGAATACATAACTACAAAAGAGCAAACTGCTGATATATTTACTAAACCACTTCCAAGAGATACATTTGAATATCTAAGGGACAAATTAAGAGTTGTTCCACATCCATCAAGTTAATTGATGGAAGCATGCATTCAGGGGGAGCTACGCACAAAATCTAGTAGCTTCATGGAGCTGAAATATTGTTAGAAGACCCCTTGCCATTGATGTCAAAGGGGGAGAAGTTGGTCACAGGGGGAGCAAAAAGGAGAATCAAGTTGCCATCAATGACAAAGGGGGAGATTGTTAGAAGTATTGTCATTGATGTCAAGGCAACATGTGGAAGTCAAGATGTATTAATGGAATGATTATGTCTTTGATATCATTGTCAGCATAATATTACAAAGATATTGAAAAAGTTGTGCAAGAACATTGGTTATACTGGCTCAAAACAGATTTATAAAGGATCTCTCATTATTCAAATGTCAAACTACACAGTTCAGATTCAAGCTCAAACACAATTTAAAGACATCTTCAGTTTCAAGGATTCAGACAAAGTTGATGATCAATCAGATTGAAATAAAGGTACAGATCGAAATTTCCAAATTGACATTCAACATTCTTTATTTAGTTCGAAGAAATCACAATAAAATCCTCAGATCGATTTTTTCCATATTAGTATTTAAGTAATGTTATTTTAAAGGTGCTCAGATTTAAAGATCTATTTAAAAATATTCAGATCGAATCAGTATTTTCTGTGCTAAGTGCGGGTCAAAGTATAGCACATACATTGTCAATTAAAAATAAACAAAAGCACGATTTCAGTTTACTACGGATTAAAGAACAGACATGTCTTTTTGAAAAGTCGCGATTTACTTCTTCAAAAGAACGTATGAAAAGACGCGATTATAAAAAAAAAAGATCTCTTAAATTCTTCCGGCATGAGGTGCTTTTGAAAAGAGACGTTTTCTTTAAAAGACGTGTCTCTCAGAAAAATTACGAATCTTGAATGGTCGTGGTTTCTAAATTAAAAATTCTTTTCTCTCTAAAAGACGGTTTTCAAAAGTCACCACTTTTTAATCATTAATGCAGCTGATCAAAATACGTGCTTAGTAAAAACTTGTCTTCTTAAAAATACGGGTTCTTGCAGAAGAGGCGCGATACTTGTTGAAGTTATGCGATTTGTTTTGAAGAACACAAAAAAAAGAGGATTGTTTTGATGGTAACTAAAAACGTCTTCCTGAAGAGTCACATGAAGTTTCAGATTACTTCTTGAAAAGGTGCGCTTCCAAGTAACATGTTTTATCATTGAAGAGATGTTTTCTTTTGAAGAGATGCACTTCTAAGTGACATGATTCATCATTGAAGAGATGCACTTAATTATTGGAGAGAAAGAACAGGTTTAATAATTAAACACATAATGCATAAATAATAAAAGACAAATCAAAATGATTTGATTAAGACAAACAAATCCAGATTTATTTTATGAAGAGGAAGATTTTTAATGGATGCAAGTGTAGATGTGTTCTTTCATCAGAAGATTACAATTCTTGGGCAACTTACATAAGTGACATCCAAATCAAGTTTGCAAGGTGTGGTTGAGAAGTTCAAAGAAGTCATAATCAGAAGCCTTTCTTCTTGTGTGGGCTGAGTGAGAGAATTTATATCACAAAGGCAGATTAGAGGATTGGCAGATTGCAGATCTGATTGAAGACAATTGCTTCATCCATCAAGTCAAGGTTTGGTGCCTTGCATTAGGGGTTGGTGCTCCTTGTAGGCAGGTGTCTACTAAATTTTTGTAGAGGTCTAGGTGTTCCTTGTAGATTTCATTCTACTAAATCATCTAGTTGTAAATCTGTAGGTTGGTGCCTACTTGAAAAATTATTATTTCAATAAAATTGTATCAACTTGGGGAAATTGATTCAAATCAAAAGGTTGATTGTAGCAAGTTTTAAAAAGGGTTAAAAATAAAAGTTTTATTATTGATTTACTGATTCACCCCCCCCTCTCAGTAAATCTTTTGTGCTCTTCATTGAACTCGAACTGTATCCATACGGGTATGGAGGGGGTTTTAGAGGAACCCAGTTACATAGGTTTTATGTGTAACAATTTAAAAAACAACTTTGATCATTTTTGAACTGTGCTTTGACATATATCCTTCTTGTACCACATTAACAAATTGCCTCATTGTGCTCCCTACCTAGCAAGTCTTGTGAAATGTATACCTTGCTGACAACATGAAAAGACTTGAATTGTGCAGCAGTGGTTTCTCAATAAATTGCAAGAATCTTTAGCAATAGCATTTTAGAAGAAGAGCTTACCCAAAGAAAAATATTATTATAAATTTTATAGTTTTTAGCTGCATAAAAATTTAGGGTTTGGATTTTATTTAAAGCAAAGTGTTTTATTATGATAATATTTCCTTTTGCGTGTTCTCTGTACTGTTTTTTCAAAAACATTTTAATGAAGATTAAACTTTTAAATTTTTATGGGCTAAATTTAAATGGTAATAATAGATGTGGAGACAATGTTGAACTTGCCTTTTGGTCTAAGATGGGTATTGAACTCTGATTTTTATCTATATATGGAGGAAATCAATAACATGTTCCCTAAATTCAGTAATATATATGCTTTTGAAGAATATATTTACAAAAGTATGTGTTTTTTACTGTTCAGAAAATTTGTCAAGTTATTAAATTATTGCCAAATCTAGGGTTTCTATATTTTTTGGGTTGGTCGAGTTATTACTGAGTCTGATATTTTCAACTATGATTAGGAGTGTACCCATTAGTTTGAAATATTGTTGTAACTGGCAATAACCCTCTTAACATCATGCCAATCAGATTGTCATAGCATTTGAAATCATGTTTTAAGTGGCAACAACCCTCTAAGAGCATGCCAATAAGGTTTATGAAAAGTTAAGTCGTCTAAATTGTGCTTAGCATGTGGGCAATGCCATTCCAAAAGTGCGTGAACCTAATGTTTGCTATAGAAACATAAAACAATCAAATAAAGCGGAGTGAAGAGGCAATGTTAATAAATTCACTAGCACTAGGGTTTGTGGAGTTTTTAGGATTTTATCGGAAGGAGGCACCATAGCTGTTTACACCATCTCTGATCAATTCAAATTAGTTTGCAGTAGATTTACAACTTTTTTCCAAGGCACCATTTATGTTGTATTGGTATTCCTTCAAAACTTTTTTTTTAGGCCTGTTTTTGCTATTTAGTTATTACTTAAACTTCAAATTTGCATCAAGAGCAAGTCAACTGTTGTCTTTCCAGTTAGTTTACATATCATTTTGTCCTCTCATGGGCCTGTTTACAAACAATTTTGTAGGGTGAAGATGATTGCCTTGAATTCAGTAAGGAATAAACAATGATGATGTTGAGGGATGGATTGGAGAAGAAAGAACAGAGTAGCACACAAGAACATTGACAATAGCTCATGTGAGCTCGATCTTTGAAAGCAATCAGTAGTAGTTGTAAAGCCGTGACAAAGTTATACTCATGATCCTCAAAGTGGCAAAGTCAAGTGGAATCTCTGCCAAACAAAGAAAGAATGCTGAAATGATAGTTGGGCATGCTTTTGAGTTGGCTAAGCCAATGAGAAATGGCACTTTAAATGGAAAGCTCATAATGAAATTGTGCTTGAGACATAAACAAGTAAAAAACAGTCATGAAGGTGCATTTAAGGTGTGGCATAGCCACCACCAACTTCCACTCCAAATTTAAAACATGGCAAACTCAATGAAAAACCATCCCCAAAGATCAAAGACATTTAAAATCAAGTCAAGCACTAAATCAAGGTGGCTGAGCCACCACTAAGTTCCACCTAACGTACCAAAATGTGGAAAATCAGTTATAAAATTGCACCCAACTAAAGGTCAAAAGTTACAAACACCAATCAGGTGCATTTTAGGTGGCACATTCCCACATCTAAGCCCCGTTGGCACACTTTGATGGAGGTTTAGCCACTAAACAGTGGAGCTCAGTTTAGAAGGAAGTTTTGGCACCTAAAACATAAAGGAGGGTGTTTTTTTACCTTAGCTTTGCCTGCACTGATCTTTACCATATTTTCAGTTAAATGAAAAAGCAAAAAACAGCCCAAAAAGCATACAGCAATGCCCATGAAAGAATAGTTCCCAAACTTTGATAGTCATAGTTGAAACAAGCAGCTTTTTTCTTCATTGCTGCTTGTATATTAGTCAAGCTTAATCTTCCATGGCAATGGTTTCAGCCATAGTTTACATACTCGGAATCAGAGAGTACTCGGCAAGCCCAAAAATTTTGACTCGGGAAAAACTTGGCAAATACTCGACAAATACTCGGCAAATACTCGGCAAATGTGTGTGGATATTTATGTACGTGTATACTTAGGACTGCACTGTGCACACATATATATCTATAAACATACACAGGATGCCAAGTTTGCATGCATATACACACACAAACATGCCAAGTTTGTGGGTTTTTTGCAAGCTACTGGCGATTACACAATAATTTGATGAGAGAAAATCCATCTGCATACTGCCCGCAAGTAAAAGTAGAAATTACTCGGCATGCAAATTTTTTGGAGATTACTCGACTACTCGGAGAGTAATCGGAGAGTATGTAAACTATGGTTTCAGCCTCTCCAAACATCAGATAGGACAGCTTTCATACAGTTTTTATAAGTTCCGAAATCATGGTGGAGGACAGCTTTCATACAGTTTTTATAAGTTCCAAAATCATGGGGGTTAAAGGCTTTTGTCGCAGCACAGAAACCAATAGATTAAACATTCAGTTGAGATAGAAAGTTTACGATTATGAGGGATGTTTGTGCTATAGTTTTCCTTCGAACCCTAAGGCATGATCATGTGCCATTACTATTTGAAGTCATTAGAGTATTCATCACGGTGCCCAAGTGGGAGACTCAATCAGAATATTGCCGAGGGCGAATTTTTCAGTTTTAGAGTCTCAAGATTGGCAAGAAGTGTTTGTTAAGTTTAAGTTCATGAGTTTTCGATGATTTTCATTGGCTCCAAAAGAAGTTTTCCCTTTTCGAGAGGATTTGACAAAGTTTGTGAGTTGGTTGAAGTTACTTTAGATTTTTGAAAAACCTTAAATGATAAAAGTTTCTATTTTTCCAACAGGGTTGCATTTGGCAGTCATCATCAATAGTGGCTATTTCAGGCGGATAGAGATTAGCTTATGATTAGAGATTTATTTTATTAATTTTTTTAAGTTTAGTTTCCTTTAAAGTTGTTTAACTTGCTCTTTTTTGCAGAGTTTGTTACCATTGAAATTATCAAGTCAATCAAATTGTTTCCTATGTAACCCTATGAGAGAAAAACATACATACAAGCTTATAGAGTAATCATAATGCAAAGATCAAAGACATACCACAATATTACACAAGATATATCTCGAGAAAATACTCATGAGGAAAAAACCCAGCCTTCAAAAGCATCCACACTCAATATGTTGTTATTTAGCAATGAAGCATTACAACACGCTACAAAGTCTCCATGATTTTTCCTGAAACATCAAGCTCTGCCAACACATCCTCCATGTGGCCAAGCATAATAGGTAACTATGCAACCACATCCTATGCCATGCTTTACATATGCGCTCTACAAGAGAGCTCAATACAAATGGTATTGCTTTCTTTCATAGAAACATGCTTGCACAAAACCACCAAATGGTAGTACATAAACCATGTGACTAATACCATGTGCTTACAAAACCATGTCCCCTTTATTTACTTTTTGGTACTAAATTTTTCTAATATTAAATATTTTCTCAATGTGTAGCCCACATTAAATATTTATCCCACTGTTACAACATACAAAGTAGACCCAAATAAATATTTAAAGTGGCTAAACATATCTCCAAAGATGCACCACAAATAAATATTTATTTTACGTATTTAAAATAATTCTTTTCTTGTGCATGGTGTACAACACCCATTTTCCTAACATTAGGTTAAGTTATATATCAGGGAACTTCCCCATATAATTTGAATAATGGTTCTATTAGATGTGCTGCTTCGTTTTGTGTTGTCTAACCATAGAAAAATTAAAATGATAACATGTTGGTAGCAACTTTTTGTCAATTTCTGATCATTATGTGCAAACCCTAGGATTTCAAAGGCATAGTTTCAGATTTATGAAAAAATTTCAAGCTAAGGTTTTGCTTGTATGAAAACCACCTTCCAGCAGTTATTCTAGCTTCCTAGTATTTGAATATTTATGGTACAGATTTATTGATAGAACTTAGGGTTCCTCAGGAGTATTCAAGTGTGATTTAAATGATCTGAAGGAGGAAAAACAGCAGTAATTCTAAATTTTTGTACTTGTCTCTGTGTCTTTGTGACCATTTTATCAAGTTTAAACTTAGGGGTTTGCACATATTGCCATTCATTGTTTAAGAGAAAATTTCAGCTTTTTCAAACCCTAAAACTTCATTATTCAATTTGCAAATGAATCAGAATGGCAAAGGATTCATACAGGGTAAAGAGCTTCATACAAAAGATTCGGCTTGCTCAAGAGAACAAACATGTGCTCCAACTTCTCGAGATTTTTCAGACTTAGAACAATTTTCAGATTAACATTTTTAGCTAAATCTATATTTAAACAGATTGTTTTTTGGACAGAATGGTGAAAGCCTATTTTTAAGTTGCTTTACGTCAGCTTCTTTTTAGCCTTGTTTATAATAGTTTTACTGCTTTAAAGTGCTTTCTTTTTAGCCCTTTTAGTAGCTCTAGGTGTTTTTCTTTAAAGTCATTGATTTTCTTAGATGAATTCATTAATTCCAACAATTGGGTTTTGTAACCTTATAAATTTGTGCTTTGCAAACAATATTTCTTAATGATAGTTGATGCTATGCTTATGCTGCTGAATTTATTGTTCAAGGGAATATCTTTTTTGTTCATGTGTTTGTGATCATCTGGTTTAATATTTCAAAGATTGGATTGAAAGTAGGTAATGATACTTTAATATCATGCTTTGGATTGGTGTTATTTGTCTATCTAGGTAGTAGTGTTGTATGCAACTTAGCTTTTTAATTCTTGAAATTGTGTGGTGTTTGTGGTAGAACAATTATTCCTTTAATATCTTATGTGTGGTAACATGCTGGTTTCTGTTTTTAGCTAGTAGGAAAGTAGTGGTGTGTTTAGAATCAACTGTTATTTTTCTTAGCTTAGAGCCATTAAATCCATAAAATTTCACTCATGATAGCACAATTGTTACACGTCTTGTGCTCATACCTGAGGCAAAAAGATAGGGAAAATTCAAAAAGTTTATTTCATTTATTTTACTATTACAAACCCCCAAAAGATGTTGTGCATAGTGTTAGACTGTTAGTAATTGTCTATTTTGTCTATAGCGTAGTATCTAGAGTTTGTATTAGTTTTTAGGGGGCTTCCCCTTATAATTTAAAGAGAGGTTCTACTTTGCATGCTGTTTCAATTTGAGTTGTCTTGCAAAGGACAAACCAAAACACTAACATGTTTATTTACTCTTCTAGGAGCATCCCTCTTGTTTTTATGAGTGTGTTGGTTATTGTTTCTTCAGAGCATGTGGGGAATAATCTTCTACATTTCCTCCTCCTTTTCTTATTTTTCAAACACAGATTCTGAAGTCATGGCATGCACTTGCATATAATGAGCCTATTCACAGTAGTATACTAGGATTTCTTGATGCAAATGCATATGCGTTAGCTTCCTCTTATAATGGAAAAGGGAGGTTGAGCTTTCTCCAAAGACAATTGTAATGGAGGTTGGCAGTCAGATTCAATTACATGAGCACTTGGAGACTGAGCAGTTTGGGGTCAAGCACCCAAAGAGTGAATATGCTCCTCCAAGATCTCATTCGGAGACCTGAGGCAAGTAGAATCCCATCTAGCATTACTTGAAGTGTTGAGCAAGTAAGGATTTATATTGGAAGTTACTTGAGCATGTCGAGGAGTTTCCATTGTAGTCGATATGACCAATAATAGGAAAATTGTTGTGGGTTCTACCTCTTTTTTTGTGTAGAGGAAGAAAGATCTGAGTATGGTCCAACATAAATAAATAGATTAGTGATTACTTGATTCCACACATTGTTGGAGGACAAGAGAAAATTTTATATTACATAGTGGCAGAAGAGACATTCATGAAGAGATTTTGAGAAGATCTGTCTGTATGCCAGGTGTAGGAAGAAGGAACAAGTTGAAGACTATATCTGCAACACATGAGGTCAGTTTTTCTAATTGTGAGCACTCTTAATGGGTGACTATCTAGGATACAAGTATTTAGTTGGACTATGTTAATCTACTTGAGACATGGCAATATATAAAGGTATAACTGACTGAGAAGAAAAAGAATAAATTATAAGAGCAAGAGTTTTGTTAAAAAAAAGATGGAACTCTTCAACATATTGAAAGAAAAATAAAAAATAGAAAAATGCTTGAGCGAATGTTAACAACACAGTGGTTGAAAAAATATTAGAATGAGATCAAGAACCAGTCAATTTCAAGAGACACATAGTTGAGGAGTTCCCGAGAGTAGGAAGGAGAGGAAAGAAATAATATGAGGCTACTTCCAATAAAGCATTTTGAGCTAGAGTTAGAGTTTCTTAATGCCCATAACAACAGTGAGGCAGAACTGGAGAAGCTATCTAAGTTTAAGGATTTAGAATACAAGGCATCAAAGAAATATTCAGATGCAAAGATCAGTGAGCAATATATAAACGCTAAGTTAGTGGTGGGGCAAATATTCAACATGAACAAGTTGGCTAAGTATGAAGGAAGCTCATTATCTTCTTCAATTCAGAGCCCTTGGGTGACTAGAGTGCCACCTTCACGCTCTTCAATCTCCACTCTTTCTATTTTTGGTGCTACCTTGCCTTAGACCTTAGCATTTCATGCTGGCACTAATTCTCTTGCTTTACACCTTGGCCTAGGCACTGGTCAAGGGCGACTGTTCAATTGAGGGAGATAGATGTAGACAGCATATTTGGGTGTATGCTTAGTCAATGAAAGATGAATTGAAGATAGTGCAGTGATGTACTGTTATGTTAGGCAGTGATATAGTCAAAATATGGGTCAAGTTTTTGCTGAGTATGGTAATTCCTTGAAGGTGCCCAGCCATCAAACTTAGTGATGTGCAATAATATTTATGTGAGTTGAATATATTGGACTGGGTATGTGTTTCCATTATCGTCATCATGGTCTGGCCTGGTATTATTGTACATAAAGTTGTTGATAATGGAAAAGAATGATGAGTTCTCCATACTGTGTTCTTTGTGTTATGCGATTATTCTATACATGTTTACTATTTAGTGATTTAGCATTTTTCTATTGCGGATGAGTTTAATATCTGCATTTCTTTTGTGTGATTCTTGTTTACAACAAAAATATTTTTATCTGCATTTATTGAACGAATGCATTAGATTAACTTGCTACCTTCTTGAGTTTATGCACTTTTATGCCAACATTGATTCTCAAAAGGAAATACGATCCATTTAAATTTGACAAATCCTATTGCTTGCCCCTTGGATTTTTGCATATGTTATATTGTTGGTAAGATTAACAGACGATTTTGCATGCTGTTTGGTATAATCAGGTTGAAAAGAGGATTGAGGCTATCCTTATAAAGGTGAAAACAAGATCAAACATTCTATTGTTGTTAACTTAGTCACTGATTAGAGATAGCATTCTTCTTCTTCAAGTTGTAAGCACTTCTAAGATAACTTCAAAACTTTTAGAGCCATGGTACACACTGATATGAGTTTGGACACTGTATTAGGTTGCTGCCATTGGTTTGGATCCTAAGAGGCATTTAGGCAGTGATCTTGCTACAATGCAGCCACACCTTCTGCATTTGAAAGAGTATGCTATATATTACATTGATGCTAAATGAAGTTCACAAGTGCTTCGTAGGTTTCTTTATGTTCTTCATTTTTAGCATACACTAGGATTCTTCTCCCTTGGATTCAGATATGTATGCCACTAGTCCTGTTCTTATTATTGTTTGAGAAGGCAATGCTATTTTCTCTGGTGTGTTAGTGTTGACTAGAACATTGCACTTACTAATGAAGCATTTGAAGATTTCAATTCTAAATCCTTCAATTATCATAAGCAGATTGTATGGAATAAACGTTTGTGGAGAGGGAGGAGAGTATGAGACTTTGACTCTTGATTGTCCTCTTTTCAAGGTAAGATTCAGCCTTGTTATGTAATACTGTTCTTGTTTTGAGCATTTATTCAAAATTATTATTAAATTGAAATCTGAACATCTCTTTCCATAATAGAACATTCATTTTATTTCAGATTCTTGTACTTTATGTATTTTAATGTTTACAATAAAGACTGCTATGAACAGCCAGAGATTGGTAATGGAAGTTACACATTTTAATAAAATTTCTGTGATTTTTTTCTTTTTTGTAAGCACACTGACAACAAATGCGGGCCAAATTGTCATGTTCCTATTTTAGAATTAATTTACTGGGAGACCCATAGCCTATTCTTATTTCCTGTAGGCTAAGGGATAAAGTTAGGGAAAAATAATTTTATAATAATTTTTAAAGTGGTCTAATAATTTTATAAAAGGGATGACTTAAATATTATTGTTACTTTATTGATATGGGCGAAATGAAATATTTTATGAAAGTGTTTTCAAACACCTCTGGAGATGGTTTTAGGTGGGAAAAGATAAATTGAAATTGAAAGGAGTGAATATAAAAGAAGAGTTTGGAAGGGACAAAGTTATTCATTGTTATTGTTATCAAACCCTGTTTTAGAGCTTGAACATTTTGTTCATCTCCATATCCGAGAATGAAATCCCTTTGGTGCAAAAATTTGGAGGACAAAAACCTTCTCAGTTTCTAGTTGAGGTGGTTCCACTAAGGAGTCACATTTGTGTGGAAATATTGCAATATTCTAGTTTCGGTTGTGATTGGTATTTCTAGTGAATTGAAGCTTTATTTTAATATATTTTAGTTCAGGTGATTTCTAGAATATCATATTTTCATTACTATTACAGTGGTGAATAATTATATTACTGACCTGAACGTACCATCACTGTTATTATATTTGGAGGTTTCTTTATTCAGTATTGGATATATATTATTCTCTTTGGCTAGCCATACCTCTAACATTGTAGCCATACCATCCCTTAAATCAGTGCAACATGTATCATTATCTATTTTGAATGCTGTTGATGAGAAAGAATGTTGTCATGCCATTTTCAAGTGCAAGTTAATATCTTAGGAAGTCCTGCATTGGCTACTGACTACCCATTTAGCTAGCCGTAATTATGGAAGAGACTTCATTTGTGGGTGCTGCTGTACTTTATGTGAAATTGCATTTCTCTAAAGGCTTAAGCCTTAGTAAGCTGCTGTATGGTTAATGCCTGCTGCTTAGAGGAGGGTGCAAATTATATTAAATCTGCATTATTTTTCTGTTTCATTGTTCTTGTTGAGTGGTCATATGCCAAACTCAAGCAGGGCATTTTTCATAAATATTGTAAGTGGATCTTTTATATCTGATTTTAATATCATTAGTATTTAGGAAAATTTTGGAAGTTACTGTGAAAAATAAATAAATTTGTTATTTAGTAAATGTGGGTTTCAAATTTTTATTACCTATTTTAGTTGGTTATCAGGTTTGTAAGTTGTTATTTGATGTTTTGTTGTTATTTCAATATTGCAAAAAAATATAAAAAATATCAGAAAATTGTAAAAAAATTAGAGGGGTTTATTATACAAATCCAAACCACAAAAGTTTTGTGCTAGGAATAGACTCTTGCTGCAAAGAGATTTCTCATTTGCAAAAAAATCAACCAACTCAAAGAAGAGATTTTTACCATATCAAGTGGTGCGCATGTATTACTATAGTACATGTTTTTTTTGTGCATGGACATGGCATACTAGAAGATTGACAAAGATCTTGAGTAATCACAAATAATTGCTAATTAGACCTTTTGGTGGTCTAATTTGAATCAAATTGTTGGTTTTTCCTATTGATTGATGGCTCGATTTTCAAGGGAAATTTTGTTATTGAATAAAATCAATTTTGTTAGTTCTTCCCTCGTGAGAGTTTCATTTTGAGATTTACATGTTTGTGTTTCTATTTGATGGGCCTAGCATTAGGTTTAAGCTCAATAGTATGCTCAATGATGTCTCTATTGTAATCTTTAATTCTTTATAACTCTAGGCAATTGCACCATTAAAGTATTCACATATTCAACTCCCTTTTCTAAGGTTCAAATGGAATACCTAGGGCTTCAACAATCATTTTGGGCATGGCTATCTTATTAGCTATGGAGTCAATCATGCAGCTTGAAGTCAAATTGCAAACAAATCGATTCATAGAAGTGTCGTGTCCCTTTTACAAAATTAGAGTGATGGAAAGACTTGTAGGCTATTCCTATTTCTTGTAGGCTAAAAGGTAAAACAATGTAAATGATCATAATGTTATTTTAAGTTGGTCTTGGTATCTCTATTTTGAAAAGGGGCAACTTATTATTAATAATATTAAAATTAAATAAAAAGTGTTTATGTAAAATCCCCACATAGATTTTTTTCAATTTTTGGTTAGTTTGAGAATGTGAACATTTTGTCAAACATATAGCATGCTTATTGGACTTAGTGACCGTTAATGGAAATGAAGTATGCAACTTACATATACTGTATTCAATATAAAAACAACTCCATGGAATGCAATATTTCATTAATGTAGTCATCAATTGCATCAGAATGAGACCATGAATTCTCAGTAGTGGTGTTGGCGTTTAAATTCGCACCTCTGGAATGCGTATTTGAAACGGATAGCTATGCATAGATAAACTGCTCTTCAAATAAGGAGAGGAAGCTCCCTCTTGTTGATGGTGTTGAAAGAAAGTAAACTAAGAACTAAGTTGCCTATCTTTTTATCAGCTTAGAGCACAAGGTTTATTAAACACAAATGCCGCAGCTGAGATTTTCTGTTTTGGGAACTTCAACTACAACTAACTTAAACTAAAGACGTTTCTAACTTCTCAAGTAATAAGCAGAGCAAGAGAAACTAGAAATGGACGAGGTAGATTTCTGACAAAATAATTCAATAAACTCTCTCTCAACAAACATCTACACACTTCAATGCAAGTTGAAATCAAGATCATAAAAGTAGAACATAAATAACAGAAATCTGAGATTTTGGACCAAGGCAAAGGAGGCTCATGATTTTATTACTCAAACTTCTGGAACAAAGCTCACTTCTAACATGCCTGGAACAAGAAATGGCAGCTAAAGAGGCTTGCAATCTTGCTCTTACACAATAGAAAACAGCAATAACACTAACTCCTTGTTGGCTAAAGAGGCTCAACAATTTGCTATCACAACACAATTGAACAATACTTGAGTAACAAATAGAAAGCACAATAGATTCAGCGTTTTGTTCTCACTAGCACGGTTCTAACACAAAGTGAACTGACACTGAATAACAACTTGCTACAATGCAGGTTCGCAATTTTCTATCACAATAACCGTTAAAGAAACTAATGAGCAAAGGCTCTTATTTATAGACAAGTAGAGGAGTAGGGAACCCTAAAATCTCCTTGCTTTCACAATCTAGGGCTTGCTCAGCAAGCAAGCTTTATTACTAAATCTAGAAAGAAGATAACATCTAACACCTAAGAAAGCAGAAAAGCGGGAAACACCAACTATTACATTTATCTTCTTTCTCTTCTCAAAGAATTGATAAGAATTATTCCAAGAATAGAAAGAAAGCGAGAAAGAAAGCTTCTAGAAGAAAGCTGCTTTAAAGCTCGATCACATCCGCTAGAAAATTGGAAATTGTGTCCCGGTTCGGTGCATCTATGCCATCAATAGCAAAACACCGCTTTTCTAGAATATCTTCAGCATCTGCAACTGACCTAAGGAAATCTTCGACCTCATTGGCCGCTTTCTCAAACTTTGCTGACATCATCGAGATATGACTTGGTAGAGTCTTATGTTTTTCTTTCATCCACCTCTGTGCAATCTTCTTACTATATTTATCTTTGTGCATTCCCCATATCCTTTCACATTCACCTTTGAGAGAGTAACGCTTTCAGGCCATGGGGGAATGGAAAGACACTTCTCGATCATATCAGGCTTTAAACTGCAAATCAATCTGCCCTCTGCTGACTGGATCTCCCTTGTAGCCGGGTTGTAATGCTTGATGCAAGCGATTACGAACTCAAGACTCTGAACTGATATAGGAATTGATGCTGCTGTGAGGAGTCCAAAGTGTCCCAGGTTCCTGATTGAGGTGTTGCCTGCGCTCTCCAAAGCGTGTAGATCAAACACCGGCTTGACGTGATGCAAATTTGTCTCAGCGGTTTTGATGTAATCATGATAAAGAGCTGATTCAGTCTTGAAAACATTGGGAGTGTACTCCATTTCTGAAAACTTGAAGAATGACTGTAAACTCGCCTAGGTGCAGACAAGTTTTGAGCAATTTCTATTTTTAGAATGCTGATTTCCTTGCTCCAACGGACAAAATTTCTTCAGAAGAACGAAGTGAAAAGACCTAGATGACTGAAAATTTGAAAACCTTGGCCTTCTTCTTGAAAAACTTGATCTTCTGGATGAAAAAGCTTGAAAAAGCAAGGGTTTATGTTGCTGGTCTGAAAAATATGATGAAAAACCAGCAAGCTAAGCACTTGAATCTTGAAAAATTTCTTCAAACTTGCTGCTCTAACTTTCTCCTTTGAATACCACCTGCAAAATAATGAAAATTACATGAAAGAAAGATGTTAAATAGATTTAGGGTTTTGTTTTTACTTTTCTTTCTTTTGCTTTTATTTCCAAAACCCTAAAATCTCAGTTCCTTGAACTTGGACGCCATCTTCTTTCTCTGCAACTTTGAAAATTTTGAAAAGTTTTGAAATTTCTGTAAGGCATGAGAAATTGGGCGCCCTTCTTTACCAGGGGTGCCCACTGCAAACAGTGTTAGTCAAATTTTTGGCATTTTCAACTTTTCTTCATTTTGACCCCTTACTTCGCTTTTGATTTCCGGTTTGCAGATTGATCCGACAGGCGAGCTGAAAGATCCACCGCGGAGCATGACTGATTCTGAGAAGGTTGTCCTGGAAACATCTTTAGGTAAAAACTTCATCTCGACCTCCAAATTCATGGGAGCCTTTTCCTTCCAGGTACGCCCATTTTACCCAGAGTTAGCCATTTTTATGATCTTCAAATTTCTTCATTGACTCCTCTTCTACATATGATCTCGTTGAATCTGGAACTCCGGATGTCGGATTGTTTGCCTATTGTGCTCATCGCGATGCTGACAAGATATGAGGGGTCTTTTGGAGGATACTTCGTCAAAAAGTGAAATTTAAACCCTCAAAAGCTTGGGCGCCCATCTTGGTTGGGGGCGCCCATGTTCACCAGACTTAGTTTATTTATACTTTTTCCTATTTGCTTCTAAATCTTGGTTCTTAGCCCTCCCCAGACCCTCTGTTCAGTGCTTCATATCCGGCGACCGAGACATCTGATTGACGAGCTGAATATCTCATTGGAGAGCTGGATCAACTGTAAAGGAATTACGTTAGAACTTCTTTTCCGGATTCATCTATTTAGCCCCTTGAAAACTTGGGCGCCCTTCTTTACTTGGGGCGCTTAAACCTTCCAGACTTAGTTAAATTTCATTTGATTTTCTTCAGAGTTTGAAACCTTCTTTCTGTATCTTTGACTTCAATCTGAATTTGCCGGAAGATGACCAGTCGGATAATTTGACGGAGACAGGCGTGACGAAGCTGATTGAATACTGAAGAGATTAAGCGTATTTTCAAACCCTAATAGCTGGATTAGGTGCCTCAAAAAGTTCGACGCCCTTCTTCACCAGGGGCACCCACTTTACCTAGACTTAGTCAAATTTTAATAATCTTCATTCTTTTTTTATTCTGACATTAGTTTGGATACCTCCTGTTCAGTGCTGAATTCTAGATGGCTGGACGATCTGTTGACTGCATCGTTGGATTCGTTGCGGAGCTGGCAGAGAACTGAGCAACTTTGATTGGAGATGTAAACCCTAATTTCAACATTTGGTGCCCTAAAAAGATGGGCGCCTTTCTTTACCTAGGGCGCCCAAACTTGCCAGTGTTAGAAAATTTTCATCATTTTTCAACTTCCTTGTTCTTTGAGCTTGTCCACCAACTTGCCTTTTTTCGAATGCTTTGAACGTTGAATCTGACACTTGGCAGCTAAATGACCTCCATTAATGACCTTGGAGCTCCTGGTATGCATCTGAAAAAGCAGAATAGACTCACTAGGGCAAAACTGATTATTTTGAGATTCCGACTGCACCAGCCTGGAATAGACGTGTTTTAAACCAATCAAAATCAGTTTGGACCCTAACGGACCGACTTTCTATTTTTAGAAAGTTTTGCCATTATCCATTTCCAAATAAACCGAGAAAAACCCATAAAAAGTTACTAATTTTAGAATTTTTTTAAAAATAGCAGTTTTCCTATAATTTAGGGATGAAAAACTGAGATCTGGGTTTTGTAGGTTAAGTAGCTCTGAGTAGAACCCAGATCATCCATTTTTGAAAATTTTGTGTTTTAACCCCTCATGCAAGACATGTACACCCAAATTTTGACTTTTTTGACTGATTTAACAAGACTTTACTCATTTCTTCAAAATGTCTAAGTGTAACAAAAATTTTAATTTTGGGGCACAACAAGCGGTTTTACTTAACAAGAGCAATAATAGTAACATAAACCAGGTTTCCAAATTACAGATGAAAACGTATAAATACCATTTTGGTGAGTTCCTAGGTGTATGGCGACTACTGATGAAGTGCTATGGCAGGAAAAAGTTTAAGACAACTGAAAGAGGAGGCTGGTGAATAGCATTTACAGCTGACCACCTACAAAAATACATGCCCAACAACCACCCATACGCCTAGCACTAACCACAATACAAACTGAAGAGCACAAAAGATTTACTGAGAGGGGGTGGGGTGAATCAGTAAATCAATACAATCTTTTAATTCTCAAATTCTTAACAATCTTAAAACTTTTCCAACATCTGAAGAGCACAAAAGATTTACTGAGAGGGGAGGGTAGGGGGGTGAATCAGTAAATCAAATACAACTTTTTATTTTTATTCTTTTCAAACTTATTACAATCAAATTTGATATGAACCAATTTCCTCAAAGTGATATAACTTTATTGAATTAATTTTTTTTTTCAAGGTAGGCACCAACCTACAGATTTACACCAAGATGATTTAGTAGAATATATCCTACAAGGAACACCTAGACCTCTATAAATTTAGTAGACACCTGCCTACAAGGAGCACCAACCCCTAATGCAAGGCACCAAAACCTTGACTTGATGGAAGTGAGACTGCCTTCAATCTGATCTGCACAAGCTTAACTCTCCAATCTGCTCTATGTGATCCAAGATGTCACCTTCAGCCCACACAAGGAGGTAGGAATCTGACTGAACTGCAAGTCTTCAATTACACAACCACAACTTCAACAATGATTTGGATATCAAATATATGCACTTCTCAAAAGTTGCATCTTTATATGAAAGAGTACGTCTATTTTTGTATCCTTTGAAAATCTGCCTTTTAAACAAAATTTGTTTTATCTCTTGTTTAAAAACAGACTTCTTTTATTGTATTTTCCTTGATCATATTTTTATCTTATTAAAATTTGTTTTTGATAAAGACGTGTTTCTTCAGTTTGTGTCGATTTGAGTAAAATACGTCTTTTTTGATAAATACAACTCCAACAGCTTGCATTATGTCTGGTCTTGTAGAAGTTAGATACAACAAACTTCCAATCATTGATATATAAAGTGTTTGATTCACATCTTGGGATTCATCATCTTTACTTAGCTTGCAACCTGTAACCATAGGAGTACTAACAGGATTGCAAACTTCCATCCTAAACCTTTTTAACATTTCTTTCACATATTTAGTTTGGGAGATGAAAATACCTTTGCTTGATTGTGAAATTTGCAGCCCAAGAAAGAAGGATAATTCTCCCAACATTGACATCTCAAACTCTTTTTGCATACATGATGAAAATTCTGTGCACATTTTGTCCTTGTTTCCACCAAAAATGATGTCATCTACATATACCACCACAATCAATAAGTGTCCATCCTCTTCTTTGATGTATAGATTGCTATCTACATCTCCTCTTTTGAAACCTGGCTCTTTGAGATATTTGTCAAGTCTAGAGTACCAAGCTCTTGGAGCTTGTTTAAGCCCATAGAGAGCTTTCTTTAATTTGCACACATAATCCTTGTCTTTTGATAATAGAAATCCTTCGGGTTCAATAAAAACTTCCTCCTCTAGATCTCCATTAAGAAAAGCAGATTTGACGTCCATTTGATAAACCTTAAACCTTTTGTGACTTGCATAGGATAAAAACATTCTAATTGCTTCAATCCTTGCAACTGGTGCGAAGGTTTCCTCAAAGTCTACTCCTTCAACTTGTGCATAGCCTTTGCACACTAACCTTGCTTTTTTCCTTGTGACTTGACCATCTTCATTTAATTTGTTTCTAAAAACCCATTTTGTGCCAATTACATTCTTATCTTTTGGTCTTGGAACAATTTCCCAAGTTTCATTTTTCTCTATTTGATCCAATTCTTCATTCATTGCATTAATCCAACTTTTGTCTTTGCTTGCTTCTTCAAAAGTTTTGGGCTCAACTTGAGATAGGAATGCTGCATGACAATCTTCATTGTAATTCACCATTCTCCTTGTAGATCTACATCTATCTTGAAGGATCAAATCTTCAGGATGGTTCTTTTGAACAAACTTGGAAGGTGTGTTTGGTGTCTTCATGGGAGTCTTTTGTGAAGATTCTCCTTCTTTTGCCTCTTCTTCCTTTTCTTCCTCTTGGGAGTCCTCATCTTCTTTGTCTTCTTCATTCATAGTTTGAACATGGTGACCACTTTGTCTAACTTCTTTGAATTGCTTCCCTTCATCAATTCTTACATTAGCACTTTCAACAATTTTGTGAGTTCTTTTGTTGTAGCATCTATATGCCTGACTTTTTGATGAGTAGCGAAGAAAGATTCCCTCATCTGCTCTTGTGTCAAATTTGCTCAAATCTTCTTCATCTTTTCTAATGTAGCAAGTGCTTCCAAAAATCTTGAAGTACTTGACAGTTGCTGGTCTTCCTTTCCAAAGTTCATAAGGTGTCTTCTCATTGTTCACTCTTATTTGTGCACGATTTAGAATGTAAACTGCTGTATGAATTGCTTCTTTCCAAAAGGAATCTGCTATCTTGGTTTCATTTAGCATTGCCCTTGCCATTTCTTGAACCGTCCTATTTTTCCTTTTTACAACCCCATTTTGTTGAGGGGTTCTAGCTGCAGAAAATTGCCTTTTAATTCCATGTTCTATGCAGAAATTTTCAAATTCTTTTGATGTGAATTCTCCTCCTCGGTCTGATCTAAGACATTTTATCTTGCAGTTTGCTTCATTTTCAACCAGCTCCTTGAAAGCTTTGAATTTATCAAAAACTTCAGATTTTTCTTTCAAGAATGCAACCCGAGTCATTCTTGAGAAGTCATCAATCAGCAACATAAAATATCTTTCTCCATTCATGCTCTTGGATTTTGTTGGCCCACAAAGATCTGTATGTATGAGCTCTAATGGTCTTGATGAAGTATGTTCCTTGGACTTAAAGCTGGACTTTGTTTGCTTTCCAAGTTGACACTCTCTACAAATAATATTAGAAGGTTTTGTTATCCTTGGCATATCTCTCACAGCATTTGATTTGCTAACTTTGACAATATTATCAAGGTTTAGATGGCCTAGCCTTTTGTGCCACAACCAACTCTCATCCTTTTGTACTAAGTTGCAGCTTTCACAACTTATCTCTTTTAGGACATACAAGTTATGTTTCCTTTCAGCTTGAGCAACCATCTTTCCATCTTTCTTGATATCACATGTATTAGAAAGAAATGTGATACTATGTCCTTGATCACAAAGTTGACTAACACTTAGAAGATTTTCTTTTAGGCCCTTAACATACAAAACATTTTCTGTTTTTGTTCTCCCATTATCTAGACTATGTGTTCCTTTTCCTTTTATTTGTTTTCTTGTATTATCACCAAATCTTACTGTTCCTTCATCAGTAGGTTCAAGAGAAATGAATTTACTCTTGTCACCTGTCGTGCTTTGAGCACCCACTATCAACGTACCATCTATCCTTTTTACTTTCAGCATGTAAGGCAGTTTGGATGAACATTGATTTCTCCTTTTTCCTCCATACTGTGATAGGTATTTCTTTCCTTTTAATAGACTTATCTACCTTTTTGTTTTGTTTTGTTTTGGAGAGTCATTAAAAACTGTCCTACAAGCTTGTGCTTTGTGCCCAAGGTTATTACAATTGTAGCATAGACTATTATAGTCCATTAATGGTGTGAAAGGATTACAATCTATCCTAAGGTAGCTAGAACTATTTTTTACTTTATTTTTACAATTTAAGGCTTTGTGCCCAAATTTGTTACATAGAAAACAATAGCCATTAAATGCATAGAAGTGCCTACTATTCAATCTTCTTTTAGAATCAGCACTTATCCAATCTTCTTCTCCTTGCTTTGAGAAAGTCTTGAAATCTTCTTTGGAGTTGGTGACCTTCTTGGATTGTTCTTCAAAACTACCTCCCATTTTGTTTTGAAGAAAATCTTGAGCCTTCATTAACTCAATCAGCTTGCTGGATTCTTTATCAATCTTTGAGTGTTGATCCTTTGTTTTTTCCAATTCCAACTTTAGCATTGCTATCTCTTGCTCCAGCTTGTCACATTTCATCTCCTTTGTATTGAGTTTGTTTTTTAATTCTTCTTCATTTCTTTCAGCTTCCATGATTTGAGCTCTCAAATCTTCAATGGTTTTGTTTGAATTCTCCAAGTCATTTGTCATCTCTTTGATCTTCAACTTGTACTTGGCAGCCTTCTTCTTTAAGTCTTCATTTTTCTTGTAAGCATAGTGCAATTCTTCTTCAAGATCTACTTCCTCTCCTTCATTTTCATCTTGTTCTATCTCTTCTTCTTTTTCACATTCTTGATCAACTTTTGTTCTTCACATTCAGCCATAAACAATATTTCATCTTCCTCATTGCTTGAGCTATCTTCACTTTGTTCTTCGGAGGTGCTGCTATCTTTCTTTGAATAGAAACTCTTCTTATGTTTTTGAAATTTCTACTTTGAGTTAAAATTCTTCTTTCCCTTTTTCTTGTTGCTGATTTCCTTTTCTTCTTCACTAGAGCTGCTTTCGTTTTGAGGACACTTGGAAGCATAATGTCCATCTTTTCCACAATTGAAGCACTTAAAAGGAAATTTTTCTTTGTATTTTCCTTTTCCTTTCTTAAATTTACCCATGAAGTAAGATTCAGCTTCATCACTTGATTTTTCATCTTTTTCTTCATGTTTGTTCTTGCCCTTTTTGGATGCTTTGAATGAGACTTCCTTTTGTGGTGATCTTCCTTCAATCCTCATCTCATAGGCAGCAAGGATACCATGTAATTCATCCTTTTTCAGTTGGTCTAGATTTTTTAGTTTCTTCCAATGCTGCAACTTTGGCCTCAAATTTTGTAGATAATGATTTTAGAATCTTATCAACAATGAAGTCATCCTTGATCTCTTCACCAAGTGCCCTCATGATATTTACTGTTTCATCAACACGAAGAAAATATGAAGCAATATCTTCATCATCCTCCATTTTGAGAGTTTCCAACTTTCTTCTATGAGTTTGCAACTTTGCCTTCTTAACTTTTGCATCTCCTTCATAAATATTTTGAAGTTTGTCCCAATTCTCTTTTGCTGATTTGCATTTCATGACTTTTGTAAATTCAGAATCGGTTAGGCTGCAAAGAAGAGGTGCATTCAAGTATGCTTCCATCTTGATATTCCAAAAAGCATAATTAGTCCCATCAAAGATGGGTGCTTTCACAGTGTTGCTTAGATTATCCATATGTGCTCTTAAGGATCTCCTTCAAGTGATTAAGCTTTCAAGAAGGACCTTGCTCTGATACCAATTGAAGAGCACAAAAGATTTACTGAGAGGGGGGGGGGAGGGCGGGCGTGAATCAGTAAATCAAATACAACTTTTTATTTTTATTCTTTTCAAACTTATTACAATCAAATTTGATATGAACCAATTTCCTCAAAGTGATATAACTTTATTGAATTAATTTTTTTTTCAATGTAGGCACCAACCTACAGATTTACACCAAGATGATTTAGTAGAATATATCCTACAAGGAACACCTAGACCTCTATAAATTTAGTAGACACCTGCCTACAAGGAGCACCAATCCCTAATGCAAGGCACCAAAACCTTGACTTGATGGAAGTGAGACTGCCTTCAATCTAATCTGCACAAGCCTAACTCTCCAATCTGCTCTATGTGATCCAAGATGTCACCTTCAGCCCACACAAGGAGGTAGGAATCTGACTGAACTGCAAGTCTTCAATTACACAACCACAACTTCAACAATGATTTGGATATCAAATATATGCACTTCTCAAAAGTTGCATCTTTATATGAAAGAGTACGTCTATTTTTGTATCCTTTGAAAATCTGCCTTTTAAACAAAATTTGTTTTATCTCTTGTTTAAAAACAGACTTCTTTTATTGTATTTTCCTTGATCATATTTTTATCTTATTAAAATTTGTTTTTGATAAAGATGTGTTTCTTCAGTTTGTGTCGATTTGAGTAAAATACGTCTTTTTTAGATTATATCGATTTTTTCCTTTTAGCAAAGTTTATTAAATTGTGTCTCTTCAGATGAAGTCATGCCTTTCATTAAATTGTGTCTCTTCAGATAAAGTCGTGCCTTTTTATTATCGGACTTTCTCTCTTCCATTTACTCGTGCCTCTTCAGATTTGAAAAAGACATGCCTTTCTATTAGCGTATTCGTGTCTTCTATTAGCGGATTTTGATTTCTTAATGCGATATGTTAATTATTGCTTATTTCCTTAACAATTTTTAACACTGGATTATCGTTTATGTCTTTGTAGAATATGTGATGCGTCTTACAGTCAGAGATTCATTTCTGATCGATTGTCTTAATTTGCAACCTTTATCCGCCTGACATTTAAGAAGTCCATATCACTGTCTGAATATATCTACAACACTGTATTTCTTCAACACAGATTTATTTGCAAATATCTGAACTTTAACTTCGATTTGTATGCAATTTAACACTGATTTCAATATAATCTTTCATTGATTTAATAACTCGTATTTATTTGATTCTCAATTCTTCATTTGTTAACAAATCGTTCTTTATTTGAAACATACATTCTTCAGATTTAGTCAATCGATTAGTTCCATGCTTTCCAGCTCGTCCTTTGCAGTTCGGTTTTTAATTATATATGAACAAGTTCCAGATTTAACAACTTTTATCGAACTTGATATATATTAAAGTGATCTTCAAGTTTGAAATCTACAAAGCCTAAGAAAATCGAATTCCTTTAGTGTTATAGCAATCTCTCTTTTTTGTTTAATTCAATCTTTATCATTCTTATTCGTCTTTAATAGTCTGATTAGGCTCTTTGTCTTGACATCAATGACAATTCTACTAACAACATCAACTTCTGATATAAATCAATGAAAGCAAGTTGACACCACTTTATTGAATTGATTAAATGATTTTACAAATGGAAGTAGGCACCAGCCTACTTTATTTACAAATGAGATGATTTTGCAGGCTACAACCTACAAGGAACACCAACTCCTTTATAATATTAGTAGGCACCAACCTACAAGGAGCACGAACCCCTAATGCAAGGCACCAAACCTTGACTTGATGGATGAAGTAAATGTCTTCAATCAGATCTGCACTCTCCCAATCGTCCAATCTGCCTTTGTGATGAAAAATCTCACACTCAGCCCACACAAGAAGATGGGTTTCTGATATGAACCACCTAATACTTCACAACCACAACTACAAACTTGAAATGACTGCCATATATATAAGTTGTGCAAAGCTTGCAGCTTTCTAATGAAGGGACAACACCTTTTGAAAAGACTGATTTGTTTGACTTATTAATTAAACCTGCTTTTAAAGGAATAAACGCACTTTTTAGAGGATATAATTCTCTTTTGAAAGCATATGTATCTTTTGATTTGCACCTCTTCAAAGAAAAGAGACAACTTTAATCATTCTGCATGACTCTTCAACAAAATACGCCTTTTCAGAATGGTTTCTGTTCTTTTCAACAAAACAGATTAGAGTGTTTATAAGTCTGCTACGACTTTTAGAGAACTTGTCTTTTGTTAAGCTTAATCTTTCTGTATGTCGACTGGCATTGTTATTTCTGATTTTAGAAGTTGCACATCTTCAGAACAGATCCAACTCTTCAAAGTTCATTGGCATCTTCAAATTTCGTTGGCATCTTTTCAAGCGAAGGATGATATCATCGAAGCAGTGCGTCGATTCATGATGAGCTTTGAAACGAATGAACATACAATTGAGGTAGTGCACCTGCATCACCTAACATGTCTTTTAGTTTTTAGTTACCAAAGTTTGCGACTTTTGATATGGTGTGAACTCGTGTCACTTAAAAACTCCATTCGCATCTTTTTGATGTAGGTGTATTATCTTACAATAATTGTTTTTTTTTTCTTTAACAAACATATATGTTAAAGAAACACTTTAACACTCTGAAGAATATACAAGTCGGACTGTAGCAATTCGTCTTTTTCTGAGTGTATCAAGTTGTAACATTTTGATCATATTAAACTTTTATGAAGCCTGTCTTCTGATCTTAGTGTATTATCAAGACGTCTTCTATAAATCTGATAAAAAAAACGAATGTGTATGACCTGAATCCTTTCAATGGGATCTGGAACACTTATGACCTGATTATAATGCGCTTGTGTTTATTTTGAATCCTTTCAATATGATCTAAATATCAACCGAATGTGTCTATAACCTGATTATATCACTTTTGACATCAATGACTCTTGACATCAATGACAAATCTTCTAAAACAAATTGGCGGCTATCTCCTGCAATGTTGACTTGCTTCTAGTAGGATGAATGCCGTCAAGGTATATCAGACCCACATCGCCTAGAAATCCTCTCCCACAACTTCCCAAGAATGATGTGATTATGAAATGAGCTTGACGTCTCAGTATGAAACTTGGCGTAGGAACTTGTTGATGCGTATTTTATGACACAACAAACGTTCTAGAATAAAGTGTCAAAGACGCTATATCCCATCTTGAAAAACTGCCTTGTATGCTAAGATTGCAAGAAAGATCATACGACAATTCCAATGTTTCAGTTAAGTGTGGATAAACTTTGTGGTTGATGTGATTTGCCGGGGGCACAATAGGGATTTACTTTTGGTAGGTTACTGAGAAAAGCAGAGACACGAATACAATATCATTTTGGAATTTTCAGACTTTTTAAAAAAAATGAAAAAAGAGTAAGGGTTTAGGAGTCCTATGGTATTCGTATGAAATCAAGAGACGGCGAGGATTGAATGAAACTAAATAAACAATACTTTTTTTCGCCATGCTAGACAACAACTACACAAAGCAAGTGCAATCTTCTGGGATTTGTGCTTAAAATTTCCTTACCAAGAACAATACTATCAATGGAACAACATTATTCGAAGTAAACGTTGAAACATCCACAATAAAGCTCAGTCTAACTTTACACATTGAATGAAAAGCATCCACTCAAGGAAAGTATGAGCTAAGTTTCACCAATCTTGGCTATCAATCTATCATTCCCCTAACATACATTAAAAAGAAATTCTTATTCAATGAGGAAGAGAAGTATGTAACCATGCAACCATTCAACAATAAAATAATTCAAAGCATCTCATGCATCATGAACTTCATTATCAAAATAGTCTTTTGCAACAATTTGATAAACTCTTTCTCTCTTATTATCTAAGCTCTATTTCTTTCTACGTCTTCTCCTTCTATTCTATCTATCTCTGTTATATTCTGTCTATCTTATATCAAATGAGAGAATAAGAGTGGGCTTATATAGAGTTCCCGAAGTACAATGAACAGCCAAGATTAATCTGGAATCAATGGCAAAGATTAAAAATAAATAGCCCTAATTAGGGTTTCCAAAAACACAATCAGTAATCAATGAGACCACAAGTAGTGAGCTGAAGTGACAAGCTATTCTTGAGGAGGCGCATCCTTATCCTCTTTGGTTGCAGTATACTGGATGAATTTAGAAACTATCATGTCAACCTCCTCGATTGTGACAGGCGGCAGTGCATTGACCCTGAATTCTAACAGATCTAGATCATTCGAGTACTCAGCAAAAGTGTCTTCCCATTCTGATTCCTGTTGCTGGAAATTGCAAAAGATGAATAGGAAGTCAACTGCTTTAGTCAAATTTTGCTTGCGGACAGGCCCAGTAGTGAAGAAGATTTCCTAAACTTTGTGCTTCACGTTCTCAAACTGCAAGTTGTTTGCTCGTACAGTGTCCTTCTCCAGCGCATCTGCAGCTACAGCTAGAATCTTCTCCCGAACTTCTTTTGTCCTTTCCTCAATTCGGATGGTATCTGCCTTTATCTTTTCTATGATCTCACTTCGTATGATCAATGTCATGTACCAACTGCTGAAATCATAAGCTGCACCTGGTGTGATTACTTTTCTGTTGACCAACTCTTGCTTCGACACTCCTTTAAGCACTTTGAGACATGGAATGATTCTGTCTCGAATGTCCTGAGCATTATCCCATGCTTCTGCTAATGTTGCAATTCTCGAGAGCAAGGAAGAAGTTTATCCATACGCCATTGCCAGTCTTTCTGAAAATATGGCCACCTCTTGCCTGTTGGCACTTAGCCATTGTTTAGTATCCTTGGCTATATTCTTTTCCTCTTCAAAAATCTCCTGAGAAGTATCCATCAGTGGAGGAGCTGCTGAGGTAGTTTGATCGAGAGGCTTAGTTAAGTACTGAATATACTCCTTGAGTCGTTCAACCTCTCGTTTATACTCCTTTTTCTTTACTATCTCCTTCTCTAACCTTGCTTTGATAGTAGCAACAAAATTATCCAACTCCTCCATCTCCTGCCCTTTTGTGGTAGGGCCTAAATCGACAGTAGTGATGGAGTACTCTTGGGGAGTAATCTCTTCCCTAGACTTGTCAATTGTAGGTACAACAACTTGGACTGTACGATGCCTAGCTTCATCTCTCTGAATGGTGGAGATGGTTTTGGCAGGCTTCTTTGCGCTGACTGCTTCCAATCTGGCTAAGAAATCGGTCATGTCATCTTCTTCTTCTTGAACCCTTTCAGGCTCCTTTATCTTCAATCTCTCTTTCAGCCAATTAGGAATAGTTGGCTGCGCGATATCTTCTTGTTCTTCCTGAATGTCCTGCACGACCGAGATTTCTTGGATTCCTCTCAAGGCTGAAATCATCCATTCCTCAAACTCATCGTCGAAAATGCCAACATCATTGTCTGATTCCAAAACCTCGGTGACTGTGGGTGAAGGAGGCTCATCGTCCTCGGGCTGAACACGGATAGGAGAGGGAATCTGTATATCTCCAAGAGATTCATCAATGTCTAAGATTTCATTCACATCTATGGAGATGGCAAAACGAGGAGGCTCCTATCTCTGTTGCTTCTTAGAAGGTCCTTCATTTGCAATTTCTTTTCCCTTTGCTTCTTTCCTTTTCTTAGGATTTGAGCTTTCAATTGGCTCATCCCCTTGACTTGCTCCAACATTAGAAGAGTAAGATTCTGATTCGCCAGTCAGAGTGTATGTCAAAGGCACTCCCCTGTTCCGCAGGTCTTTGATCTGCTGGTTTGCCCACCATTGTGAATACTTTGTGACAGGCCTCATGAAGGTGTCCAAGTCAGAGATTTCCGGTTCTGACCAGCGCATGGGAGGAAGAGGTTGATTTCCATCGAAACCTGGCTGTGTAAATTCGCCATCATGTTCAAGTTGGTCTGGCACACGCAAGAGTTCTCTCGTTCTGATCAAGCTGACAGGCAGTCTAGACCACAATCTTTTCCTAACATCAAATTCATCTCCGACATAGGCCCAGTAATCTTCTAAGTCCACTTGGTGTTTATATTTTCTTCTGTTCACAATTCCGATGTGGTGGTGAGGGCCAAAATTGGCTCGAGATCTATATGATGTGAACGGATTCCACTGCATTTCTAGTCTAGCACCTTCAGCTGCCTGTGCAGATGAACAATATTCTTCCATGTTCCCGATAAAGAATGGGAAAGTGACGGCTGCTTTCTGCTTGGGCCTTTGGATATTTTGGAAATTCTCCAATTGCCTAAGTACCTCCAATAGGATCATCCTGTGGGTGGGGTAGACAGGAAGCTTGTACGGATTCCCAGTGAATCCCTGGATCCGGACATAAGTGAATTTAGGAAACTGGATGTACCAGGATCCATACTTACTAATAAGGCTTTTTGCTTCATGCGTCAGCCTCTGATGGGTTCCCCCTTTAAGCATGCTTGTGATGAACATTAAAAATGCATCATGCGCTCTTCTGAAATGGGATTTGGCAGAAAGTTGCAGTTGAGGATAACATTCATACGCCTTGAATTGATTTTCTCCATTCCCGACAACACCCTTGCATATCAATCCAGGATATTTATAAGCTCTGGCCAATAGATAAATGACGTAAGAACTCATATGGAATGATTTAGTTCTTTCAAAGTTGATAAATTGCTCATGGATGTTATCACTGATCATTCTTGACCAGTTAAACATTCTGACTCTGGAGGTGATTTCCTCAATATAGAAGTACATCCATGTTTCAAAAAAGGCACCTTGAGAATTGCCCATTATTCTGTTCAAAAGCAAAACGATATCTCCGTAGTCTTCTTTAAAATCTGTCCTGCGCAACCTCTTAGGCATTTCCTTAGCGGAAGCCCTTGGCTTTTCCAACCATGTTTTATTGATATGAGTTGCACATTGATCTGCCCGATCATCAAAGATTCTTTTGGCTTCCCCTTTTGTTTTATATGAAGCTCGAACATGGTCAGGTACGCCAAATGCGTCTTGGATAGCTAGCTCTCCAAGGTGCGCCAAAATTTTTCCATCAGGAGCTATAATCTGTCTTTCCTGCGGATTGTAATGTCTTGCACATTCGACCATTAAGTCGACACACTAGGTTGCTGGAGGAAATTCGACAGCTTGAACAATTCCATTGCGCATCATTCAGCGGGCAATCGCTGTGGGCATAAGTCCATTTAATCCATACATCCTTCTCTTGAATTCTTCAAAGTCCACATGTCCGAGGTCTATATCCACAACGTTCTTCCACTTGGAAGTGATTTTTGTCACCTGTTGGGCTCCCTTGCTGGCGAACTTCATTGGTGCTTTCTTTGATGATCTTTCGGGAGTGGTCATCAACCTACGAGAAAGAGAATACAATAAACATTAAATTATTTCTTTAAAATCTTCTTGTGAAAATTCTAACTTTTAGCTTGCTGAAAGTTAAATTCGATGAAAAAAGCAAGCTTCGAGATTATACAACCAAACTTCGAGATTATAATCTGTGGCTGGCAATCTAATTGAAAACTTCGAAAATCTGGTCTTTATTGCTGAAAATAGTAAGCAATCTTTTGAAAATTTCGACATTCAGCCAAGAATTCCACCTTTTTCTTTGTTTCTCTCTCCTCAATTATTCAACTCTCAAAAAAATTCTATCTTTTAAAAAATCTCTCCCTAACTCTCGAAAAATTCTAACTCTTGAAAAAAAATTACTATCTCTTGAAATGGAGAGAGAGCTACACCACTTCGAAATTGTGAGTTGATAATGACTTGAGAATGCTTTATAAAGTTGAAAATTTCGATCCATTTAGCAATTCTCTTAAGTCCATCGAATGTAGACTCCAACTTGTCGAGGAAAGTTTCTAAATTTCTAGTTCTTCGTCTTTATCCTCATCGAAATTTTATCCATAGAGTTCAATTTTTCTCTAAGTGTCTTAAGATAATCAAAGGTTTTTCATTTGATTTTTTTGATTTTCCAAACCTTTAATTTTTTTATTTTTCACTTTACCCATGCTTTATTTTAATATTGCAATTTTTTCCATTAGTTTTTCTGTTTCTCTTAAACATGGTGGATTTTCTCATGTCTTGGCCATTTCATAATCTTCCCTTTGGATGTTCTATGCCTTAGACAAAATTCACGAGGCAAACTTTCATTTTTCTTCACCATGTTCTCTATAAGCCGGACTTCACCATTTAATTTCCACTTATACTTGGTCAAAAATCCAACCTTTTCAAGCCTAGGCGGACTTTCATGTGTTTATTCCCCTTTCAGCTTATACTTAGCCAAAAATTTCATCATCTCTCCCTTGGGCGGACTTCCCTTATACCTTTCCACTTGCCAAGACTTAGCCAAATTTTTTCCAACTGTTCATCTTGCTAGGCTAGGTGGACTTTCAAGAAGTCTTGCCATATGCTGGGCGGACTTCAAAAGATTCTTTCCATATGCTATCAAAGTGAGGGCGGACTTTGGAGAGGTCTTGCCATGGGCAAGGGTGGACTTTCGAACATTCATGCCATTCCTCTCAAAGGTGGACTTTCCCACATCCTTTCCATTCATCTTTTGGCATGGGCGGACTTCAAGAAATTTGTGCCATCAGCAGGTCGGACTTCAAAACATCCTTGCCATCCTTCCATCGGCTGCTGGGCGGACTTTCCATGATCCATTCCTCATCCATTCCTGTGAACCTTCAACTGCTGGGCGGACTTCCTGAACCTTGTGCCATTTTTCCTTCCATCGCTGGGCGAGTTTCTTCATGCTTTTCACCTGCTTTTCAAGCTTTTGATCAGATTTTTTGGTTGCTGTTATCTGATTTTTGATTGCTTTTATGCCCTTTTGTCTGATTTTTTTCAGATTTTTGATCTAAAGGACTTGCTTTTTGATTGATTTTCTGATTTTCTGTGGCTTTTTTGCATGCTTTTTACTTGCTTTTTTAGATTTTGGGTGATTTTTGCATGCTTCAGTCCGAAGATAGAAACTTTGACTCTTTGATTGATGGGGACCTTGGCACTTGCCAAAATAGAAAGTTTCTAAAAATAGAAAAAGCAAAAACGCAGCTTTCTAAAAATAGTAAATTCCCAAATGGCCTAAAAGTGCCAAAAACGAAAAAAGCAAAAAGCAAAAAAGCAAAATCCCTATAAAGTAGGAAGTGTCAGAATTGGATGAAAGCACAGGCGATCCTCGTCTGTAGGGTCCCCTGAACACTTCTATGACGTTTGCGTGCAGTTTAAGGCTTGAAATCTCAACCTGGCTTAGGTGATGACTTTGGACTCCGACTTGAAACTCACAAAGAAAAGAGCTTACGAAAATGTAACCCAAAACTAAACCCAAAAGACAAACCTGCGAGGGTCCCCATGTGCAATGGGGCGATGTGTGAAATAGGTCACAACATCTAGCGACTCCACGTGAGGAATGTTCCCGAACATTCCAAAGATAAGACCTGCTTCAAACTCAAAATCTTAAATTAACTCTATCTATCTTACCCCTCGGCTTAAAAAGAGTACTCAAAAAAGGAAGAGGAATCCTAAATTGTATCAAGATCTTTCGTCCCTTAGTTACAAGTGTGTGCAAAATGCATTTATTTCCATCTCACAAGACCATTACGACTCTTTGGTTCCATCATGGCTTTCTCGTTCAATTTGTCTCAACTTCAAAAGCATTCATGGATAGAGCCTTGCTGCCAGCGGGCGTCTATAGCCCCGGAAAGGTTATCGCTATAATCTCACAGAGATTGCTCTACTTCCGGCGATTTATCATTTGTTATTTTCTTGTTTATTGAGTGTACGCCTGTAGAGATGTCCACACTCCCGAAACCAAGTATATTGTTTTTCATTTTTATTTCATTTCTTTTCATAAATTTTCACACTTTGGTTTGTAAGCAGTGAAGCTCACATGGGTTTGAGCATTATAGTGGCGTTGAAGCAAGACTTTTGATAGCTTAGCTATAACTTCACCTAGGAAACCGCAATGACTCAGAGAATCCATTAAGTGTGCAAAATATAATAACTATAAACTCAAGGTTAAGATACAATAGATGATTCCCTTTCTAGTCAAGTACTAACCTTAGCCCTAAGGTATTTTAGAAATATTAATCTAGAATTCCAGAATTATCTACAAGTGTTTATCCAAGGAATAAACTGAACGTACCTTGGTGAGGTCAATCCAAAGTGTGTGTGTAAGCAGCATCGCTCTTCTTACAGACGGGAAATCCTCTTTATTCAAAGCTTAATCTACGAAAGCAGGAAAAACTAAGCTAAAGCAAAGAAAACCAAACTCAACCGAAAAGAAACTAATCTAACTATGTACAAAAACAAGACTCGCTAGGAGTCTAAAACTGGAAATAATGTTTGAGAAATTGCCCATTGACAGGCAATGGGACATCCTCTCCGGTTAATGTCTTTAGTCTGAATGCATTGTCTCCCAGAATTTGCGAAATCTGATAGGGACCCATCCATAAGTTATCAAAATTTTCATGATCTCCTTTTTGTTCATGCGCTCTGTCCCAACAAAGGACTAAATCAGAGATTCTGAATGCCTTTATTCTGGCTCTTTGGTCAAACAATCTCTTTACAATCCCTTGGTGCTTTGCAAAATTTTCCAGTGCCTGATCTCTCTTCTCTTCCAAAAGTAACAGTTGTGACAACCTGGTTTTGATTCTGTCTTCTTGATCCAAACAATCTTTGCATAAATTGTAGCGTGGGAATTCTCAGTTGTATCGAAAATATGGGATCCTGTCCGTATACCAAGTGATATGGTGATGTACCTAAGGAACTTTTTATTCTTACTCTGTTCGCCCAGAGAGCGAATCTGAACTGGGTGTGCCAGTCCCTTGGGTTCTTGTCTAATAACTTCTTGATAACATTCAACAAATTTTTATTAGTGGATTCGGCCAATCCATTTCCTTGGGGATAATAATTCGAAGAAAACTTTAAAGTAACCCCATATTCAAAAGCCCAGTTAGAAAATTTCAAAGAAGAAAATGCAGAGCCATTATCACAAACTAAAGCGTAAGGACAACCAAACCTTGTGACAATGTTTTCTTCTAAGAACTTAATTACCGTATCTGTTGTGCACAATTTTAAAGCTTGGGCTTTTGACCATCTAGTGCAAGTTGCGGTTAGGATATACCTGTGTTGCGCAGAGTAAGGTGGATTGATCATACCAATAAAGTTGAGTCCCCACTTCGTGAAAGGTCGAACTTCGATCACAGGTTGGAGTGGCATAGCTGGGTTTCTCTCTCTTGCAACAGTGATCTGGCATGTGTGGCAAGTCTTTACATGATCATATGCATCTTTAAACAGTATTGGCCAATAATAGCCGGCCATCAAAACTTGGTGTGCTGTTGCTAGCAATCCTCCATGGCTGGTTCCAAATCTGGAATGAAAATGTTCCATTGTTTGTTTAGCTTCTTCTTTTCCTAGGCATCTTAGGAAAATTCCTTCATGGTTTCTCTTGTATAGCACTGCTCCTTGCAACATATATCTCTTGCTCTTCATTCGTAGGACCCTCTTTTGTACAGGATTTAAGTGATTAGGGCACTTGTGGTTAAGTAGAAAGTAGACGATATCGTCATACCATTCATCAGGAGATACTTCTTGTAATTAATAGACTTGTTGCACTAGACCTGGTCCCGTGGCTATAGTTTGCATTAAAGCTTGGCCGCGAACGATTTTCATTGGCTGGATCTCTATATCATATTCTTGAATGATGGTAATCCATTTGCCTCTTTTCTCCCCTAGTTCATTTTGCATTAGGAGGGTTTTAACAGCCACATCCAGGACTATGGCAAAGACTTTGCTTCTCACGATATAATGTCAAAACTTTTTAACTGCCTTGACTAAAGCGTAAGCTTGTTTCTCGACATTCAAGTATCTCTTCTCGGCGTCTTTGAAAGGCGCACTCATGAAAGCAATGGGATGTTCATCCTTTTCTTTTGTCCTTTGGGTAAGCATTGCGGCACTTGTATGTTCTGATGCAAAAGAGTAAAGGTAGAAGGGGTTTGTGTAGTCCAGACTGACCAAGACGAGAGCATCAATTATAGCTTGTTTGATCTCCTCGAATGCCTTCTTTGCTGGCTCCGTCCATTCTATCTTTGCATCGTTTTTTAACATTTCACTCAAAGGCTTGACTATTTCCGCAAACCCCGTTATGAATTTCCGTACAAAATTAATCTTTCCGAAGAAAGACTTTAGTTCCTTTTGGCTTGATGGCAATCTGATTCTTGATATGGCCTCTACACGATTAGAATCAATAAGAATCCCTTTCTCTGTTATTACATGGCCAAGCAGTTTTCCTTCAGTCAACTCAAATATGCACTTCTTAGGGTTTAAGGAAATTCCGTATCTTCTACATCTCTGAAATATCCTCCTCAAATCTTCAAGATGACTTTCTCTTTTCTTAGAAAACACAGTGAGACCGTCCATGTAGACAATAATGCACTTTCCTATAAGGTCTTTGAATGCGATGTCCATGGCTCTCCAAAAGGTGGCTCTAGCATTGATTAATCCAAACGGCATTCTTTGGTATGCAAATGTGCCCCACTTTGTTGTGAATGCTGTTTTGAGTCTATCCTCAGGTTCCACTAACACTTGATTATATCCTGAGTACCCGTCAAGGAAAGACATCATTTGAGATCCCTTGACAATTTGGATTACTTCGTCTAGTGATGGTAGTGGGTAATTATCCTTTTTTGAAGCCTTGTTGAGATTTCGGAAATCTACACACAATAGTATCTCTCCATTCTTTTTACGAACGGGTACCAAATTGGCGACCCACGTTGAGTGGCGTACTGGAAAGATGATTCCTGTTGACAGTAACTTCTTTACTTCTTGAAAAATGAGGGGCTCCATTAACGGATTCACTGGCCTTTGGCGTTGCCTGAACGGTTTACTGCTTGCTTCAAGGGGAATTGTATGTGATGATTATAATGTCATATGTCTTTAAATCTTCGTAGCTCTAGGCAATAATATCTCCAAATTCTCTCAAGCTTCTGATTATTCTCCCCTTCTCTTCTAGCGTGCATACTTTGCCAATAAGAACATTTTTGACTTCATCTGTTGTTCCTAGGTTTACTGCTTCATGTTGACCTCCTTCATTTCTTTGGTACTTGATGGCATTAATCTGATCTTGATCGAAGATTCTTTCTAGCTGTATCATTCGTTTGGGAATGTTATTGGTCTTTAAATTTATTATGCTTTCTGTATCAAATTCAGCTTCCCCTCGGTCTTCTTCTTCATCAATGATCTGGGTGAGGAAAACATCTGAATTGGTTAGGAAACCTAAAATGTGTTTGTCGTCGTCAAACACTTGGAAATTTGTGATATTGTCTGGGACTGATGGTGTTGAAGTAATTTCAATGGTGAATTTCTTCACAACATCCATCTCAAGTGGTTCCAACGCACTTGCTGAATGTGCTAACGAATTTGCAACTTTGTTTTGAGAGCGGTATATAGACCTGATATTGAAAGCGTCAAAACTTTTAATAAGATCCCAGACACGGTTTCTGTATCCTCGTAGTCTCTTGTCATGGCAAGCGTACTTCTTCCTTACTTGCCTCACTACAACTTCCGAATCACCATAAACATGTAAGATCTTGACTCTTTTCCGAATTACATGTAGGAATGCATGGACCAACGATTCATATTCTGTAATGTTGTTAGTACATGAGAACTACAATCTCAGGGCGGCTAGGTAGGTCTCGCCAGACGGACTTATCAACTTATAGCCAACTCCATTGCCCTTCTTGGATTTTGAGCCATCAAACCTCAAGGTCCACACTTGCTCTTGATCTTGCAACTGCTTCAGACTGGGAATTTTTTCATTTTGAATTTCTGGAACAAAATGATCCTCTTGAACCTTGTTCACATCCTAGATCATTTCTTCTTCTGATGAGAGTTCTCTGTTAGAGTTTCTATCTTCATCTTGCATTGTCAAATTAAAACATTCATTCTCAGGAAGTTGAGAAATCCTTGCGCGCACTTGGTTAAGAGCCACCTTGCACATTGCGCAAGAGAATTCGGAATGAAAAGCATTATGAATCCGACACCAGTTGGGTAGTAACAAGTCTTGCACAAAAGCATGACTCCCCAATTCTCTTTCTTGCCTCGCACTTTTGAGTACGAATCTTCTAAAATTCTCGAACATGCTTTTACCTCCATCATTACTTTCAGTAGGAATTTCTGTTGGATCTGCGATTTTTACTGAATCTTCCTAGTTATTTGAGCATTGCAGCATCAAAACCTCTGGTGCCTTTGGTTTGTATTGACCTAAATCTGTTTCACAAAACAAAATTTCATTATTTTCTCCATACTCAGTGATCATTAGTCTAAGTCTTGGCGTACTTTCGATTCTGATCTGGTTGGGAATACCCTTCCAAGGAAACCACGTGTGAAAAGTCAGTGGCGAAGTAGCCATTCAATCTGCGGGTCCAGTCTCTTCCTAAAACCATTCCATATCCATTTGGGATGTCAACTACAAAAATGTCGATAAATTGTTGGATCCTTGGATCAGTTGATAATTGCATATGGATGTTGTTTAATTCTCCTACGACTGGGACCTCTGTCTTATCGAACTGTGTCACTTTCTTGTTTGTCCTTGTGGGTGTCAAACCCAATCTGTGGAAAACTGCTAGAGGCATCACGTTGCTGGACGCTCTTGAATCAATTAGACAATTATGCAGGAGTTTGTTGAAAATCCTGAGTGAAACGAGGAAATGAGTTGGCTCATCTTTTCCTTGATAAAATATCACAGGGCTTCCTTTCTGTACCCCAGCTTCCATCTCCTTGGCTTTAACCTTAGCATTCTTCTCAATCTGTGAAGCTTCTGCTTCTTTCGCTGGATTCTCGATCTTGTTTTCTTTTGAACTTGGACATACTTGCTCAATTCTAGCCGTCTTTTGTCCTGGCATTTCTTTGCCTTCTTTTACTTCATACATACCTCGAGTTCCTTTGGAACTCCGATATCCTTCTTGAATGAATTGGGACTGTTAATTTTGGACAATATTTACATTGTTCGTGGAACTTGTAGCCTTCTAGATCATGTTGGATGAATCTTGTGTTGTGTCCTTCAAGCTATCAAGAAACGTGTTCCTTATCTCTGGTACCTTCATCAGTTCGAATAATGGCACACTCACCTTGATTTTCCTCACTTCCTCCGTGACATACTAACTTAGTCTTTTTAATTCATCCTTAGGAGGGGTAGGATTACTAACATTACTACTAGTAGTATCTCCTTGCCTGCATTGTGGCGCGTCCCTTGGAAGAGGCGGGTTATTGCTTGCATTTGGATGCGATGGTGTTTGGAAGTTGTGTGGAGGAACAGACGAGGTCAAAGGCTCCTGATTTTTCCGATAGTAAACCTTTGGTGGATTATTGCCTGTCTTTTGGAATGCTTGAACTTCTTTCATACCTTCGACCAACACGCTGTTATTCAATTGTGGGAAGTAATAATTAGTCGTGTCTTCTACAGGTCCCTCCGCAATTGTGTATGAGTATACGGTAGGTGGCGTCTCCATTGGTCCATTAGCTGATGCTGGTGGAAATCTTTGATTGTGCTGATACTGTGGGTATTCTTGGGGTGGATACTGGACACTCTCAATTACGAGGGCCTGATTGTATCTTGGTGCAGGAACCAATTCATATTTTGTTATCAGAGGATCTTCTGAATTTCTCCTTTCGCTTTTGAAAATATTTGCAACTACTTGGAATTCGCGACAATGTAACTCAGAATGCTGATCTGTGTTGTGCAGTCTACACCACCCTGATAATGCTGCTTCAGCTAGGAATACCTTAGCTGCAGGACGATTGTCGATAGGCGGATTATCCAAAGGTGATGGTACATTACAGTTATTAGGTCCAGTGTTCCAAGTCTTCTTTTGGAAGCCTGAATTATTGTTCTGAAAACCTTGACTATTTCCTTGATAGTTTTGATGGTCTCTTTGATATCCAGAATGGCCTTGACCCTGGTAATTTCATTGAGGTGGCTAATAGCTCTTTTGAAAATTCTGCATTTGGCTGGTTTGACCTTTTAGATATGTGACCTCAGTTGATAGCTTCTTGACTTGTTCAATCAATTCTTTCATTTCATCCTTTTCTTCCTGAGTTCGCGTTGAAGTTGTCACATTCTGAAGGTATATTGGCTGTGTCGATGGCATTTGGGACACGGGCATCCCTGGGTGGAGAACCATTTGATTACTTACAGACGGGACCGGATTCATCATGGGTGTCAGATGAGCCAACGCTTGATTGATATCCTGAACTTGGGTCTGGGCAGCTGCATTTCCTAAGTAGTGGACCTGGAGCCAAACCTACTCCGAGACCAGTGCTGGCCTTAATTGCTGCAGCATATGCTTCCTTCAAATCCGCTGGAAGCGGGTTTGTTGACTTCACAAACATGGCAGTAAGACGATCCAAAGCTTCGTAATAAATGGGCAATGCTGCTGCGTTGTCTAGCAGATAAGGATCTCTTAGCTTGGTATAGGCTCTGTGAAATCTGTTGTTGAATGTGCTAATCGGCTCATGTTCTTGTCTTTTCACTTCCACAAATTGTCTATATAGATCGGATGGAGAAATGGGTGCCCTGAACTTTTCTAGGAAAGCGGTCTTCATTTGTTGCCAATTGCGGATGGAGTTGGCTGGCAAATGGATATACCAGTAAGAAGCCTCGTCGTCGAATGTGTAGGGAAACAATCTACAGGCAACATCTTCTTCTTAAAAGGGCGCTTGGATTCAAAGAGCATACCTTGACATCTTTTTTGTAATTCGCCTTATTCAAAATTTGAGCTTTGTGTTCAATTTTCAGATTTGATGATGAAAATGCTTGCTATAATGCCCCATTCTCAGCAGTAGTCTCTTTTGATGATCGTTAGGCTATCTCGGAGGCTTGTAGGCTAGTTGGAAGGGGAAATTAGGGTTCCCTATTTCTAGGAGGTTTCAGTTGTGCTTTCAAGGGCTTGCATGCAGGAGTTTTGTAGAGTGGTTTCTGGGTCTTTATGGGTTTTCAGAGAGCTTCAGAATGGTGTAACATGCATCTGCATCAGGTGACTTTTCCGGACTTGCTATTTTTAGTAAGTTGCAATGGCTACCCGATTTGTGCTTAGAATGAGTTTGGAGTCACTGTTTTTAGCGGTATGCTATTTTTAGTTAATGCTATTTCTGGCAGTGCTGTTTTTGGCAGCAGTTCAACAGTCCAGTGCAACTTCTATTTTTGGCAGAGCAAAATTGGCAGTTTGGTCTTCAACACTTTTGCAGCCTGTTTTGGCAAGTTTAATGATTTAAGTCATAGTATATTTTAATGTCATTTTTGGACCCCTATGCCTAGGTGAGTGACTTAAGTTGTTTTTAAAAGGGGGACTCAAGTTGGATGCCTCATTTGGAGAATTAAGCATTTTAAATTTACTTTGGTAAGTTACTTAGAAAAGCAAAAATGAGAATGCAATATCATTTTGGAATTTTCTGACTTCAGATAAAAAAGTGAAAAAAGGGTAAGGGTTTAGAAGTCCTCTGCTATTCCTACGAAATCAAGAGATGACAAGGATTGAGTGAAACTAAATAAACAATACATTGTTTCGCCATGCTAAACGAGAACTACACAAAGCAAGTGCAATCTTTTGGGATTTGTGCTTAAGATTTCTTTACTATGAACAATACCATCAATAGAACAACATTATTCGAAGTAAACATTGAAACATCCACATCAAAAGGTCAGTCTAACTTTACGCATTGAATGAAAAGCATCCATTCAAAGAAAGTATGAGCCTAGTTTCACTAATCTCTACTATCAATCTATCATTCCTGTTGGCGTAACAACTAGCACCTGTGGAGTAAGAGTTGGTACAGACAGCTATGCACACTACGCAATGAGTGCTCTTCAAATCAGGAGGGGAAGCTCCCTCGTTGTGCTTGACAAAAAATGCTTGAAAAGGAAAGTAAACTAAACTATATCCTATCTTTTTGTTTCAGCTGTAGAGGTACAAAGCTTTCTCGAAAACTGTATACGTTGCAGCTGAGTATTTTCTAGTTTCGTAGACTACCACCTACAACTAGGCTAAATTACTTAATATCTATCTAGTTTCCTCAAGAAAACAGAGCATGAGGAAATGGAGCAAGGATGACTATTTGACGATAAACAAGTATAGATTCTCAACTTGAAGGCAAGGTGGCACATCTATCAGCTCAATCTAAACAATTTTATTGAAAACAACAATATACGATAAACTGAATACAGATTCTCAACTTGAAAGCAAGGTGGCACATCTATCGGCTCAATTTGAATAAGTTTATTATTCACACACATCACACGATAATCAAGTACAAATTCTCAACTTGAAGGCAAGGTGGCACATCTATCAGTTCAATCTGGACGAGTTTATTGAATACAAAACAGATTTTATCTAAGGAAAGAATTCACCATTATAATTGCATGAAACCCTATGTGGCATAACAATTCATCATAATAGCAAAAACGCATGAACAGATACAGAACGAGCAATATTGAGGGCAAGGTAGGCACAACATATATTTCTCTCTTGTGCAAAAGTTATGTACAAATGAGCAAAAGCTCTTATTTATAGACATCGAAAGGTGTAGGGAACCCTAAAATCACCTTGAGTCAACTACAATCTTGCAAAGCATGCAAGATTTATTGCTAAGCCCTAATAAAGCAAACTATACAGTTAACTGGAAAACTACCATCAGTTAACCGATACAAATTAATCTAAACATGAACAATTGTGCAAGCATGCACGTCCTTATTGAAAGCATGTTAACTGGAACACTACCATCAGTTAATGTAAACTCTAAATAAAACTCCAAGTGAATAAAGCTGATCTCAGAATAGATATGCATGAGATAAGACAGTGAGTTAACTTGAGAAGGTAACGTCAAGCTTAACTCTTGTGTGTAATGTCTATCCTGAGAGATGGGAACTGAAGTCTACTGATTGTGATCTTGAGCAACCAATCCCTCAATGAGATTGTTAACTGCATCACTATCTGGAGCTCTGATACTCTGTCGAAGAATGCTATGCCTGCGCAGCATGTCCTCACCAGCTGTGATCTGGGACTGAAGTTCGCCCCTACTCCTTGTATCTTCATCGAACAACGCTGACATGACTGTAAGCTGATTAATCTTACAGCCAACAGTCTCTGCACTGAAAATAGTATGAGTGAGTGCATGGAGCTCTGATTGTACATCGGTAAGCTTGTTGTACCCAAAAATTAAAATTTTTGTTACACTTAGACATTTTGAAGAAATGAGTAAAAGTCTTGTTAAATCAGTCAAAAAGGTCAAAATTTGGGTGTGCATGTCTTGCATGAGGGGTCAAAACACAAAATTTTCAACTTCTGACGATCTGGGTCTGCTAAGAACGACTTAACCTACAAAACCTAGATCTCAGTTTTTCATCCCTAAATTTTAGGAAAACTGCTATTTTTAGAAACTTTCTCGAAATAGTAACGTTTTCTGGGTTTTCTGGGTTTCTTTCGAAACGGATACTGGCAAAATTTTCTAAAAATAGAAAATTTCTAAAAATAGAAAGTTGGTCCGACAGGGTCCAAACAGATTTTGAGTGGCTCAAAATACGTCCATATCAGGCTGGTGTAGTCAGAATCTTAAAATAATCAGTTTTGCCCTACTGGGTCTATTCTGCTTTTTCAGAAGCATATTTGGAGCTCCGAAGTCATCAATGGAGGTCATCCGATTGCCAGGCGTCAATTTCAGCATTCAAACTTCCTGCAAAAGGTGAAACAATGAACATGCACGAAGACCGAGAAAGAAAGTTGAAAGGTCATGAAAATTTCCTAACACTGGCAAGTTTGGGCGCCTTAGGAGAAAAAGGGCGCCCATCTTTTTAGGGCATCAAATGGTAAAATTAGGGTTTGAGATCTTAGTCAAAGTTACTCAGTTTCACTCCAGCTCCGCAGCGAATCCGACAGTACAGTCAACGGATCATCCAGTCGTCCAGGATTCGAGGACAAACAGGGTAGTTTCAAGTAAAATGCGGAATGAAAATTATGAAAATATCTGAAAAGTTTAGAAGTCTGGGAATTTTGGGTGCCCCAGGTGCCCAGGGGCGCCCAACTTTTTGGAGAGGTAAATTCAGCAGTTATGATCCAAAAGTATGCTCAATCTTTTCAGATTCCGCCCAGCTTCGCGATGCCTGTCTTCGTCAACGTATTCAATTGGTCGTCTTCCGGCAAATTCAAATCAAAGACGAAGGTTCAACATGAAGGTTTCAAACCTGAAGTTGAAAATTACGAAAAATGGTTTAAGTCTGGGAAGAATGGGCACCCCAGTTGAAGAAGGGTGCCCAAGTTTTCAAGGAGCTAAATGAATGAATTTATAAGCAAGCGTCTAACGAAGTTTCTTCACAATAGATCCAGCTTTCCAATGAGTTATTCAACACGTCAATCGGATTTCGCAGTCGCCGGATATAAAGCACCAAACAGAGGGTCCGACAAAGGCTAAAAACCAAGGTTCAGAAGTGTTGTGACCTTTTCACACATCGCCCCATTCAAAATGGGGACCCCTAAATTTTTGCTCCATTCTGGTCTTTTGGCTTTGGTTTTTGTTTCTTTCTCTCGTTCTGCTTCCTTTCCGCTATCTGCTTTCCGAGGAGCGCTCCCGTTGGCGAGCTTGAATGCGAAAATTGGCCAAGTCTAAAATTAGGGTTTCACATCTTTGGGTCATTTTGGGGTCAAATTCAGTTGGTTGGTCAGCTTTTGAGCCTAGCAGCTATTACAATGCTTTCAGCAAGTAACCCTTGAATTTTCACGAAGTTCTGCCAACTTTCTATTTTTAGTAAGTGTCAGTTTAGGGTTGATTTTCTCGAGATTTTCACATGCTGACAACTTCATTACATTCCGAGCACTTCAAGTTCATTCCTGACAAATTTTAAGCAAAAACGGACGACTTGCTATTTTTAGCAGTCCAGCTTCCAGAGCAGATTTCAAGGTCTACAAGTTACATTTTCTGATGCATGTCTGGAGATTATTTCTCGGTTTTTCGAGACCTTCGCAGCGGTATGACATGCAAAGCAGGATGACAACTTTCAGCATTGAGCCTTCAGAGGCTGATATTAGGGTTTGCATGCAGACTTTTTCAGCGCATGTCGACATTTTCTTTCTGGGTTTTTCAAGAGCTTCGCGACGGTGTAACATGCAAGTGTAATTGATCACTTTTCAAAAACTTGCTATTTTTAGCCAGTGCTTGCATGTTGGAGATTTTTCTGGGTTTTTCGAGATTTTTCAGGCAGTGTGATGCAAAATCATCCAGCAGCCGGATGGTCACTTTTTTGGCCACTTTCTATTTTTAGCAAGTACCACTTAGGCAGCTGCTCAGCACTTCAGAGCTGCAAACTGATCATCATGCAACTGAAACGGGGTCAAACGGAGCTCATCTAAACAGTGTGCATAAAATTAGGGTTTCGAGATTTGGGGCTAAAAATGAGGAGTCAGACAACAAGGCGCTCAAAACTGAAGTATCCATCATGATCAGTATCCCTCAGAGGGTCTGCTGGCAAAATTTGAAGGCAATCGGAGAACTTGCTATTTTTAGTAAGGTGTTCCAGACGAGGGCTATAACTAGAAAGTTGATCTTGGCGTCAGCACAAATTGGCAAATTCACCAACGAGGAGCGTACTGTCCAAATTTCAAGACAAACGGAGCTAAGGAAGTCTCAGAAACGAGCACTTACTAAAAAAAAGTAAGCCACCTCAGAAGCGGCTATAATTGGCAGGTCAGCACCAGGTCTCAGCGGGTACAAGTCAAACATGTGATAAGGGATCCGTGGCAGAGTTGCAGAGAATGAAGAATCAAATAATTGCTATTTTTAGCAGGCCAAGACAGAGAAATTAGGGTTTCCTAAAACCAAGGGTAGAGCATGGCAGTCAAGCAAAAACAACATCCAGTTACGATTACCATGTTTCAGGCATTCAACACATGAAATTTGGAGACTTTTTGAGTAATTTCTATTTTTAGCAGGATGCTGAAAATGGCAGGTGCTAACGGGAATCAGGTATCGATGGAACAAATCAATTGAAGTTCATGAGTGGGGCAAAAATCAGGCTTTCCAAGGTTAGAATTCAGTCGATGGCGCAAAACTCAGAGAACTTTCTAAAAATAGAAAGTCAGGGCAAATTAGGGTTGGTAGAGGAAAATCAACTTAAATCTGGCAGAGGGCATGAAATTCGCTAAAATGGGTAAAATTTCAAGTCCAGCACTGAAACTCGCTTTGAGAGCTGAAAAGAAATAGAAAATTGACTAAGTCTGGAAAAATGGAAGTTCACCCTATGAAATGCGCCCAAGCTCTTGAAATTTTCTAAGTGCTCAAAAATGAAACCTTGGCCTATTAAATGCGCCCAAAGTGAACTTAAGAGTTGCTAAGCGTTAAATTGAAAGTTCAACCTATGTTTTACGCCTTGAAGCTAAGGGTCTAATTTGACTAAGGCATAAATTGGAAGTGATACATGTCAAATGCGCCCCTCGTTGAAGACTTGATAAAAAATTGACTAAGGCGTTGCAACTTGAAGCTCCCTACCTCAAATGCGCCCTTGGAAGAAGAGGGAGTTTGAAATTTCTTCTAAGTATGGTAAACTCAAAGTTCTTACCCTCATCTGCGCCTTAGAGAGGACTTGAAAATATTCTAAGTTTCTTAAATTGAAAGCTTGACTAAGTAAATGCGCCCTCCAAGTTGAAGCAAAAACGTGAAATCTTCTAAGTCCTTGAACTGAAAGTAGCAGGGTCCATATGCGCCCAAGCCTAGGGGAGTTTAAAAATTTGACTAAGTCATTAAAGTGGAACCACAGAGGGTCAGATGCGCCTTGGGAAGATAAAGAAGTCTAAGGTTTCCTAAAGCGTTAGAAATTGAAAGCTTGCCCTCTAATATGCGCCCTTGGCAAGGAAGATGAGTTGAAAAAACGTCTAAGTGTTTGAAAATGGAAGTTAGACCCTCAAAGTGCGCCCAAGGCACAAATTGGAAGGAGACCCCCCTGAATGCGCCCAACCTCTGGAGACGACTTAAAAGTTTCTAAGGCAACAAAAATAAAAGCTCTGTTGCTAGAATGTGCCCCCAACTGGAAGTGTAACACATCATTTGCGCCTGGACTTTGGAAAAGGCTGGAAATATGCTAAGGCGTAGGAATGAAAGAGAGGACTCTCATATGCGCCTAAGTCAAAATTGGATGTTGCACATATCAAATGCGCCTAAGTGTGTAAAGGTGTTGAAAGTAAAAAAAATAAAAATTTCTAAGTGTCACAAATGAAAGTTCACTCTCTTATATGCGCCCCAAGCTGGATGCTTCCCAGGTCAAGTGCGCCCAAAGTGAACCTGAAAGCTGCTAGTGTGATTTGCGCTTGAGCTTGTGGAGGTGTTGGATGTGAATTTGCCCGAGGCGTCAGGATTGAGAGAAGACTAGTCTAAATGCACCTATGATCAAAAAATGAAAGCTTTGCATGTTATATGCGCCCCAATTAAAAGCTTGCCCTCTAAGGTGCGCCTTTGCCTGGGAAGAAGAATATGAAAAAGTTTAAGTGATTGAAATTAGAAGAAGGCCATGGTAAATGCGCCTAGGGTGTAAAGAAAAAGCTCTGTTGCTAGAATGCGCCCCCAATTGAAGGTTGACCCTTATATTTGCGCCCAAGATGGAAAATAGAATACCACATGCCATATGCGCCCAGGGAGGTTAGAGATGAGGAGCTTTAAAATTCGAATTTGACTAAGTAATGGGATTGAAAAATCTGAGATATGAAATGCGCCCAAGAAGACGTTGATTTGAAATTTTTCTAAGGATTGAAATTGGAAGGACAACATTGGATTTGCGCCCACCAAGGAAGTGACTTGAGAATTTCGTCTAAGTGTCAAAAATGAAACCTCCACCTATGTTTTGCGCCTGGGACAAAGAAGGAAAGTGTTGATTTAATGTTGAAAGTTGAAATTAAGAGAAGGTGTGATTTGCGTGTTGAAGAAAGAAGCTCGAGGTCCTCTAAGTCTCGAATTTGAAAGAGATTCTAATATTTTGCGCCCAGGACCAAGCTAGTTAAAAAAAATCAAAGTGTGAAGACACAAGTGTAACACGCGACTAAAGGGAGAAATAATGTTCAAAGTAAAAGCTTAAACTATAATATGCGCCTCAAAGGCAAAGGATGATTTAATATTTGTCTAAGGCGTTTAATTTCAAACAAATCAAAATACGGGGATAAAAAAATCAAGCGATGATTTTTGATGAAAATATTTAAAAACAATCAAGGAAAAAATTAAAAGGCGTTGGGAGTAATAAAATTTCTCCAGGCGATTAATTTTAAATTTTGCCTAAGTCGGAGAAATTAATTAATTTAATTAATTATTTTCCTAAGTCAAATTTTAAATTCCCCCTTTAATTTTAACACTTGAAATCGGACGATTTTAAACATGGGGAATTTATTTCGGAGTTAATTATGGATGGGAAAATGAATTACGCCTAGCCAATTTAAAGTATTGATATCGAATTTTAAAATTGTGCTGGTGAAATAAATTAAAATGACATTTAAATTAAAATTTTAATAAATTAAATATGTCATTTTAAAAAGGCAGTTGAGATTACTTCAAATCGGAGTAAAAAAATTGATTTTTCGAAATTAATGAAGATAACTGGCAGTCAGGAGGAAAGTTTTAAATTTGAATCGAGGAAAGAATCTCCCTAAATAGCAAATTGCCATAACGACTGCAAGACGACTGGAATATTCCCTTTTAAATTTAGCAAATGCGTCAGTGATAATGAAGGGAATAAAAGGCATCTGCTAAAATTAGCACCAGCTTTTGGCTATAAAACTTTGAGGATTCTCATTCTCATCTCACAAAATTCGAAGTACAGATTTATGCTGGTGAATTGAGAGAAGATTATTGAGTTGTGAGATTTAATTTGAGAGTTGCTGAAAGTGTGAAGTGTTAAGTCCGATTTTTCAAAGAGGTTTGAATTTCTCGAAGTTTGTGTTGGCGTCAAATCTAACACCTCTGGAGTGTAGGTTTGTACGGACAGCTATGTACACTACGCAATGAGTGCTCTTCAAATTAGGAGGGGAAGCTCCCTCGTTGTGCTGGAATGCATGGAAAAGAAAAGTAATCTAAGTCCTATCTTTTTGTTCTCACTGGAAGAGGCACAAGGTTAAGAAAACCAAGAACGTTGCAGCTAAGGATTTTCTGGTTTCAAATCATTAACTACAACTAAGCTAACTACTTTAAATCTATCCAGTTTCCTCAAGAAAACAGAGCATGAGGAAATGGAGCAGGGATGACTATCGGACGATAAACGAGTTTAGACTCTCTACTTGAAGGCAAGGTGGCGCAACTATCATCTCAATCTAAACAAGCTTATTGGGCACAAAACAGATTTAAGAATTCACCAAGATGATCTTATGAAACCCTGTGTGGCATAACACTTGATCAAAATAGTAAAAACTTCACAAAACAGCCTTTATCATTACAACCTCACGAAACCCTATGTGGCATAACCTTTGACTATAATGATAAAGATTCACAAAACAGATTTATCACCGTAATTTCTCGAAACCCTATGTGGCATAACGATTGATCACAATGGTAAAGATACACAAAACAGATTTATCATCTCAATCTCTTGAAACCCTATGTGGCATAACAATTGACCTCAATGGTAAATATGTTCAAACAGATCTAACTATGGGAGGAATTTACCACGCCAATCTTATGGAACCCTATGTGGCATAACACTTGATTGAAAGTAGTAAAGACTTCACAAAACGATTTTATCATCACAATCTCACGAAACCCTATGTGGCATAACACTTGATTGAAATGATAAAAGATTCACAAGACATAAAGAATCCACCATTACAATTGCATGAAACCCTATGTGGCATAACACTTAATCATAATAGCGAAGACACATGAACAAATACCAAAAGAGCAATATTGAGGGCAAGGTAGGCGCAGCATATATTTCTCTCTCAAGCAAAAGTTATTTACAAATGAGCATAAGCTCTTATTTATATACATCAAGGTGTAGGGAACCCTAAAATCACCTTGTGTTATCTATAGTTCTTGCAATGCATGCAAGCAATGCTGCCAAACCCTAATGAAGTAAACTATACAGTCAACTGGAAACTACCCTCGGTTTAATGAAACATCTAATCTAAAATGGACAATTGTGCGAGCATGCACGTCCTTATTGAAAGCAAGTTAACTGGAAGACTGCCATCATTAACGAAAAACTAAAAGAAACTCCAAGTGTGAAAGGTGAGTCTCAAAATAGATATGCATGTGATGACAACATCGAGTTAACTTGAAAGGGTAACACCAAGTTCAACTTCGTGTGTGTAATGTCTATCACGAGATGGGAAAGTCTACTTGGTCTTGATCTCGAGCAACCAATCCTTAATGAGGCTATTTGCCGACATAGAATATCGACAACTTGAGCAATCTTGGTAATCTTTGCACTCGAACCTAGCATTTCACTGACTTGGCAATTTGGCGGCTCCAACATCTCCTCTACAGCTCGATACAAATCGGTCTCACTTTTCTCGCGAAATCATGAATTAAGACCGATTTGGTCTTGAATTCATCATGTGTATTGTACTCGAAAAACTCTTTGTTGACTGTGAACATGGCTATATTCTGACAACTCTTGGAAAACTAAAAATAGCCTGCTGAGGCTAAAATAGCCTTTCGAAGAGTTATTTTGGAGAAAATCTGAGATATGGGTTTTGTCCAGAAGAAGATTAGAAACTACCCGAATGGAAATGAAAATCTAACTTCTACTCGACCATGCAAAAGACTTTTCGATTGAGAAAATTAGAAACTCGAAGCGATGTACGGGTTGCAAAAATTCCTGAAAAATCAAACGCACGATTTTAATTCGAGGAAGCTATATGAAAATGATCCAGATGCTGAGACTTTGCCAAATTCGCCAATTTCAGGAACATGCACAATGTATTTTGTAAGAAATCTGAGATTTAAAGGATGCAAAAGACGTTTTTTGATGTCTTCTTCTGTGAAAATCGCCCAAGATTTGTTCAAATAACTAATATTTGTGAACTTGAATCTGCAAAAAGATATGTTAGGAAAAATCGCCTCTGTGAATTGATGAAGATTTTGCCTTTGATCTGGAGAATTCGCCTTGGAATTGAAAAACCACGAATTGCTCCTCTTGAAATTTGCGCCTTTTTTGAATGAATGAAATTCGAATTTTCCTTGAAGAAGATACGAATTTGTATAATTTGAATTTGAGGATTCGCCTTTTGATTGTTAAATACGCCTTTGAAAATCAATTCGCCTTTGAAATCTCTGAAGGATTTGCAAATTGTTTTGGAAAATTGAATACGCCTTTGAGGAATTGCGAATTGTCTTGAAGATGTGCGCCACTATCTCTTTCTGAAGAAATACGAATTTATCTTGAAGTTACTTTGAACAATTAATAAAATTCGATTTTTCCTTTGAATTTATCAGGAACATGCAAATTGGAATTTGAGAGAAATCTGAGATTGAAGGATGAAAAAGACGTTTTTATGATGCTCTTTTTCTGTGAAAATCGCCCTTGAATTCTTCAAATTGCTGAGAATTGTGAACTTTAACCTGCAAAAGAATTGGATTGGAGAAATCGCCTTTGCAAATAGATGAGAAATCTGCCTTTGTTTGAGAAATACGAATCTCCCTTGAAAATATGCCTTGTGAATGAAGAAAAACGAATTTTGCTTGAAAATACGCCTTTACTTTGAAGAAAAACGAATTTCTCTTTAGCTTTGTGAATAATAAATGAAGATGGCGCCATGCTAAAAGAAGATGAAATTCGCATCAATCTGATAACTGCAAGAATTCAAAACCCTGACAAGAAAAGAAGACCTCTGATTGGTTGCCTTTCAGTTGAACTGCCACTGACTGGAAGTTTGAACTCAAATAATAAAATATTTATTATCATGCAATTAGCAAGGGTGCTAAAAATAGAAAATTGCTATTTATAAATAAGCAAATTTGGAACTTCAGTTGACAACCCGGGTGAAGCTCTGAGATTCATCGCGAGACTTCAACGATTCCGAAAAGTCATCTTTTGAGCACATAGGCGTCCATTTACTCAAGATACTTCATTTTTTACTAACTCCCTATTTAATAGCTGACAGCACTGTCACGACTGGCCAACTTCGACACTGATTTCCGGATGACCGGGTGATGCTGAGACTGATCTGAGATAATCAACGGAAAGCCTCTGAACAAGGAAGAAATGTCTGCTTGGGAGACACAACGCAAAATCCATCGTTTAACCCTTGAAAAATTAAGGCGCACCTGATTAAATTGCTTTACGGGTTCGAGACTTAGCCATTTCCCTAAAGCCATCGACACTTCAAACTGGCAGCGGTGACGGTGAACCTAACGTCTGATGAAACTCACGGAATATTTGGAATGCATCCAATGATTGTATGCGACACTTGAAAACGTGTTAAGGGCCTCAAAAATAGCCCCGGCTCTAGGTTACCTTGGTGTAATTTTGACGCCGAGAGCTTTCAAATACCTACTTTGACGTCGATGTCTGCACGGGGATGACCTGATTCAGGCACTATCTATTTTAACGGACAGCCAGAAGGGCCTACAAGAGAAGTCTCTGGAGCGACGAGGCAAGAAAACTGCTTCTAAGACCTCAAAAACTCCAGTGCGTATTTTAAATAAAATTACCGCTCCCAGACTTAGCCATTTTTCGAACGTCTTCTCTTTGTAGTATTACACTAAAGACCTCGCACGCACGAGCGACTGCCAAATGCTGAAGGCTGACGGCTATGCTCGTTGGGAAGATAAATTGATTACGCTCAATAGTCGTGAAGACTTCGAACGCGAACGGGCTCATCTGACCAGCCTAAAGGCTAGGCGCCTTAAGACTATGAAAATACACTGAAAACCATTTGTTGGTTCGCCCGTAAAATTACGTGCTCGGTAGAATCTCTGCCACGACCACCAGGAACGTCGGATCGACAAGCTGAATGTGCGTTGCGAACTCTAGAATACTGACTTTCTATGATATCTCGTCGGATAAGCAGACTGGTTAGCAACAAATTGACTGCATCCGGCAACGAAACTGTCGAGATTTACCCCTGCCTTGAGATGGGCGCCCTCAGGCTAGAGGCGCGCTTTTGCCTGAAAATGACAAATTTCTCACATCTGACAATTTAGGGATTTCAACATCTGTCGTCGTTTGCCGGAGCTGTGGGTCTCGGAAAGCCTTGCTGGATAGCTCGACGGATAGCCAGACTAATTCTGAAAAGATTGACTGGATGCTTGAGCATTTTAAACAAGATCTTGACCTTCAAAAAGTTGGGCGCCCCTGGGCTATACTTGCACTTTTGTGCTTTCTCCTCTGAAATCTCTATGATTTTGGTCACTGAAAACTCCATCTGGATCACTGAAATCTTCATGTGCAACATGAGATGCTGTCGTGAGACGCTCCTCCATCGTGAAACGCTCCATTCTGAGTCTCTGCTTTAGGCTTTGATCAATATAACTGACTTTGACTGACAAACTATTGACAAAAACTCCATGCTTGATATTGCCCAAAACTGTATTTTACAACATTTTAACAAGGTTTACACTTTTAAATGCAAAATGCCTTGATGAAGCAAAAAAATTTGGTTTGGGTACAACAGTTTGCAAAGTTGCTGAAAGTCGATTTCTTGAAGTTGTTGAGATTCAGAGTTGCGAAGTGCTACGATCCGAAATAAAGTTTGAAGGGTTAAGCATTTTTATTTCTTCACGTTGCTGAGGTGAGTACTCGAAGTTGCTGAGATTCAATATTTTGCTGAAAGTTGAAATGTTTTCGAAGTTTAAAATTGATAAAGCTGAAATCAATTGTTTGTGCTGGAGGTCAAAAGTTGTTTTGAATTCGAAATTGATTGAGCTTTAAATTTTCGGAAGTTGCTGAATGTTAGAATCAAATCAGATTTAAATTTGTTGAAGCCTTCGAAGTTGCTGTTTTATAACTTTCGAAGTGCTGATTTGAGGTTGCCAAAACTTTTCGAAGTTGCTGATTTATAACTCTCGAAAAGTTAATTTGGATTTATTGAGGCTTGCTGATTTGAACTTGCTCGTTTAAAACTCTCGAACTTTTTTAAACTCTCCAAAGTTGCTGATATATAACTGTCGAAGAGCTGATTTGAACTTGATAATTTACAAGTTCAAGCTTCTGATTTAAATTTTTGAAGTTGCTGATTTTTCGAAGAGCTGATTTGAAACTTGACAACTTATGACTTTCGAATTCACTGATTTAAATTCTTCGAAGTTGCTGATGTATAACTTTCAAAGTTGATGATTTAAATGTTGCTGAAACTTGACACTCTTTCCGGAGTTGGAATTGCTGGAAATAAATTTATTTTGACTGCAAGTTGTTGAAATTCGAAGTAAAAATATGCCAATGTTCGAAGTTGAAGTTGGTTGCTGAAGCTATTAACTCACGTTTATTCTCGCAGACAACTCCACTCGCCAGCCACCTCGTGATTTTTATTTAAAAAAAGTTGGAAGTGTAATGTTCGCTTTTTGTTTTGCAGATGGTTGATGTTGCGGGAACTAGCAAAGCTGGAGCTAAGGCTGGGAACAACGAAGCTGGCAAAGAAAACGCCTCCAGGCAGGCGATTATCAAGGGTCTAAAGAAGTCCTTCATTCCTGAGTCGAAGATCGTGTCGAAGTTTGGTAACTTGACGGACACCAACCTGGGGTCTTTCAACCTCGAGGCTTTCGTGCTCAGAATGTATGGGCAAGGTGGCAACCTTCCGACAGATGCATCACGTAACATCGTCAAGAGTGGGTTATACGCAGCAGCCGGATTCCAACCAGCAGTCCGTTGTCCGGAGCTAATCCTGGAATGCGCCAACTTTTACAACTCAGGGGATCGGATTATTAGTTCTCCGGATGGTATGATCATGGCTAACTTTGCACCTAATGCGATTGGCGAGGCGTTTGGGATCCTGGCTACGGATGGAATGTTGTATAAATCCAAGGCAAAGGCTGACAAGATGTACGCCACAACCTTCGAAAAGTGCATGAAGAGAATCAATACCACGTGGATGCGGAACCAAAGCCACCTACTGCCAGGCTGCCGAAACAGATAATCTCAGAAGAACTAAAACAGGAGTATTGCGACATCATTATGCTTCTCAGCAGAGTTAATGGCAGTCCACAGTCATTCGTTTTCGAGCCATGGATGTTCTTCTACATTAGTGTGGTGCTCGAAGGAAAAGAGCAAGTAAATTGGGCGCAGATGATAAGTGATAATATTGATGAACAATTCCGGAATCTGAAAAGGACGAGAACATTTTACATGAGCTCGTATGTCATTTACATGCTTGCTCGAATGCCAAAGTATAGAGGGCTGGCGTACCAGGAGCCAATTGGCTGTGGGTATAATCAGTTCAAGATCCACCAGTCCTGCAGACAGTTGCATCATACGCACACAGGTGACTTCCAGAGAGTCAATGATGCGTTCACCATGTATATTACGAGGACCCTTCAGCACAGGTTACAACAAAGAATATCCGAGGAGGCGCAGATGCTGATAGAAGAATATGGGTGTTGGTTCGTCCAATTCCCGAAATTTACCTATTTGAGGCTGCCAGGGTACGATTCATATGTCTACAAATTACCTAGGTACCCCACTAACAGGATGATACTACTTGAGTTGTCTAGGCAATTGGTGGCCTACGACAAGATCATTAGAAGAAAGAAGAAGGGAGGCTTACACTTTCCCATTGTGTTGGGAAACTCGCTTGAATAATGCCCTACTCTGCAGGCAGCCAAGGAGGTTGAGGATGAACTGAAATTTTACAAGTTGACTCTTCATACCAGCCGGCAGGATTTCGATCCTAAGGGAAAGATTGGAACGGTGCAAGGAGTAGAGTACAGGCACAAAGTTCACTTAGAAGATTTTTGGGCGAATGCTGGGAGTGAAGCTGAAATTAGGAAAAGAATGTTTTCAAGGCTACCACTCAAGATGATCAGAGAATGTGAAGTAATCCAAGTGCCGGACCAAGTAGAAGAGGATACCAGGCTGATTCATCCGGATTATGAAGCAGTAAAGAATACACCGATGCCACCAGTAGATTGGGCTGAACCGGAGATCGTGGATTTAGACACCTTCTCCATTCCCGTCTTGACTGTCACAAGGGCTTGGGTAGAAGAACGTGTTCACAGATTAAGGAGGAGGTTAGTTGCTTTCACGTACAACCTCATGGGTGACAAAAGACCACCAGCATTGGCGAGGAGAAAGAAGCAAATGGCCTAGCCTCCGGAGCCACAACCACCACAAGAAGAGCCACAACCACAGCCAAAGGAACCTATTCAGCCAGAGCGTCAATGATCGGAGGACACGTCATCTACCCAGTTGGTGTCCCATTCCTCTAGTGTGTGCGAAGTTTCATTATTTGCTAATCAGAGGGCTCGAGGGAATGAAGATCCAGAGGTCGGGGAAGTTAACCAACCAATGTCAAGGGAGTTGGATACCCAGAGCGTCAATGATCTTGAAGGTGCTAGTAAACCGGATGAAGGGGAAGAAACGGATATGGACACCCACTTTGACTATTCCTTCGGAGATGAAGACATTGGAGTTCACGAAGGAAGTGATCAGAACGTTGAAATAATTGAGCCCCAACAGAACACCGCTTGAGAGGAAGTTCGGGAAGTGGAGGCAACTGAAGAGCAGCCCCTCATCATTTATGATATTCAGTGCAATTGGCTTTCCCAGGCGATCAGGAGGGACCAGGATGATGATGCTGATCTAGCAATTGAAATGGAAGAACTTCTAACAGGACTAGCAAGTCGCCCAAAAGGAAAAAAGAGCAAGGAAGTACACAAGGATGGAAACTAATGAGGCAGGTTCACGCAGCCTTCACATTGCCGTTCCAAGAGAAGATCATAGTTTAAGTGATGCCATGCCAGAAAATTACACAATCACCACAGTTGAATTGGGACGTCCTTCCGGAGTTCAAGTGGTCGAAGAAGCTGAAAGCTTCTTCCAGGCCTTGAAAAACAGGCTGGTGAAGAAGGAAGGAAATTACGAAAGATTGAAGAAGGAGCACAGGGCGTTAGTTGAATATGTGCAACATTTGGCACATCCAGTTGCTCAAGGGAATCCAGTGGTAGAGCTTCCGTCCGAATTGCCGCGAGAGCCAATCAGTGGGCTTGAGGAGATAAGGAGAGCAGTACGAGAGGGAGACAAGTGGATAAATGGTGTCCATGCTGAGGTAGAAAAATCCATGGCTGATCTTGTCTCAGCATTTCAGAGTGCATCTGGCATCCTTTCACGCCGTAGTGACGTCAAACAAGCTTGGGGAGACACCCACATTTTTCAAGACAAAACCATCCCTCGCCTTGCTGTTTTGATGCGAGTGCCCACACAGACTTTGGTGTATGAGGGAGTAATCCAGGCGGGCGATAGGTATGATTTTCGTGGGTGGCATTCAGCGGCTTTCACAGGGAAGGGTTTCTTTGACACGGCAACTATGGAGTCCACCAGGATTAAGAAGGCAATGAGGAATATCCACGAGGGTATCCTCAACACGTTAGAGGCAGCGTTCGCCAATAGGATGACTGTTGAGGAGGTTGAATTTGAAGGGTTAAAAGCAAGATTACAGCCTTTCTTTTCTGAGATGAAGAGGTTCTCTCAGCTAGACTTTGAGAACATGACGACCTTTTCGGCGATTATTCAGAATACCCAAGATTCTATTGAAGCTTGGGGAAAGTCCTGTGAAAAGCATGAGCAGATGGTGGCAATCCTAGAATACGAGCTAAATCTTACTCCAGCAATTTCTGAAGAGGAGGTCGATGAGGTGCTGGCACGATTCATAGCGTACGCGGTCAGAGAGAAGGACAAGGGAATCCAGGTCATGGACGAGAATCTTCTAGAAGGGTAGTGGGCATTAATTGCTTATGACGGTCAAAGGAGGAATCTGCTAATTTGGGAGCATTTATGACACCACTCCACCTTCTGGCAGTTTTTAGGGCAAACTCGTCTAGGGCTGAGGTGGCTCGATCTGAGCCCTCCGTTGTAATTTAATCTGGACCGTCCATTGGAACTGGCCAACTATATAAGGGGGAGTCCCCCTCATTTGTAGAATAATAGTCAGAATCAGAGAGTAGTTAGTATAGTGGATTTGAAGCAGAATAGAGAGTAGAAATTTTAAGTTAGAGTAGTCTTCATTTGCATTGTTGAAGAAGAAGGGGAATTCTCCCTTTGAGAATTTTGTAAGAGATTGTCACAAAAGCTATTCATAATAAAGCATTTCATTGATGGTGAATTCGAACTTTGTTTTGAGTAGTTCGTGAGGTTTCTTCTTCCTTTGACTTCAACTAGGACTTAATTTCATGCTAATGGTTAGATATGGATGTTTATGTTTGATGTAAGTGAGCTTCTTTATCCATACCACTAACAATCTTGCTGATGGTAAGCTTGTCTTGTGTGGTCAACTGAAACACTTTGCAGTTAACTTCGGTCAAAATTTGTGTGTAGTTATGCATCGTTGTGATGGTAATTGCATTATTGGATTGTGATTTGAACACCTTTCTTATCCTCTGAAGATTGCACTTACTTTGTCGAGGCTGTCCAATAGGAGGCTAGACAACGTTTGTTCGAAGTTCATCGAAGTTGAGCATAACACCCATCTGCATTTAGGTTAGAATGTAGAATTTAGAAATCTTTGCAGCCATTCAAATTCTGTATACTTTTTGATTAGTTTTAGGAAACTTGCACTCCAAAGCCAAATCATTCGCACAAAATCACTTTGAAAACAAATATCTGTTGTTCACTGCACGTATCCTGAACACTTGCATAAGTCCCCTCGTGAGAACACAACAAAACACATCAACCAAACTGAGCCTATTTGCATTAAAGGAACCTTGGAGTTGAAAGCATGAACTTTCTTGCAACCTTAGCATGCTGAATACTTTGTTCAAGAGGGAATAGGGTATCCGTTAGGAAACTTTGTTCCGTTGTTTGGTGCGGTCACGAAAATCACATCAACAAGAAGCAGACACAGAAAAATGTAAAATAAACTGAGTCTAGTGAACTTGGGCGCCCCCAGCCAAGATGGGCGCCCAAACTTTTGAGGCCCTAAAATCCACTTTTTGGCAAAAATCTCTCCAAAAGACCCCTTCTCATTCCTCAATAGCTCCGCGATGAGCTCAATTGGCAGTTGATCCGACACCTGAAACTCCAGATTCAATGGGATCGTCTTTAAGGGAGGAGTTTTATGAAGGAATTGAAGATTAGAAAAATGGCTAGCATTGTGAAAGTTCGGAGACCCTGGAGGAAATGGGCTCCCATGAATTTGAAGGTCAAAACAAAGTTTTTAGCCAAAAGTGTCTCCAAGGTGATTTTCTCAGAATCAGTCGAGCTTCGCGATGAATTATTCAGCTCCTCCATCGGATCAATCTGGAAGCCAGAGATCAAGGTCAAACCAGGGGTTAAAATTGAAGAAAAGTTGAAAACTTAAGGAAAATGGTTAAGTCTGGTGAAGAAGGGCGCCCCTGGTGAAGAAGGGCGCCCAAACTTTTGGAGGTTAAGATGAAGCCTTTGGACAAAGATGTCTACAGATGATCCCCTCAGAAACAATCAAGCTCCGTAACAGATCATTCTACGGGATCACAACATTCACCGAGTTCCTGAAAATCGAGATTGAACTGAGGATAAAACTCAAGCAAAAAATTGAAAATAGTGAAGAAAATGGCTAAGTATGGAGAAGAAAAGCGCCCCAAGAGGAGATCAACACCCAAGAAGTCATGCCTTAGCCAAATTTTCGATATGTCAAAATTTCAAGTTGAAGGCAAATGTCCAAATTCAATGCACAAGATGAGTTTAGGGTTTTGGAGATAAAAACAAAAGAAAGCAAACCTATTTCAGACCCTAAGTATATTTAAGACATCTCTTCCTTTCAATTTTCATCATTTTTGCAGGTGGCTTCCAAAGAAGAAAAGTTGAGCAGCAACTTTAAGGTTTTGTTTCAAGATTCAAGAGCTCAAGGTTGCTGATTTTCATGAATAATTTTCAGACCAGCAACATAAGATCTTGCTTTTTTATGCTTTTTCCATCTAGAAGGTCAAATTTTTGAAGAAGAAGATCAGAGATTTCAATTTTCAGCCTTCTGGGTTTGCTCAACTCGTTCTTCTGAAGAATTTTTCAAGAAACTTTCATCAAGTTGCAGCAGCTGCTTTTTAGTTGCATGTCAGTGAAATCTTCAGGGTTTCTAATTTTTGATCAACTGGGTCCATTTCTAATTGTATTCTGAACAAAACCCAGGTGCCAGCTTTTTCGGTGAAAAATTGAAGAAATTAGGGTTTGCTGCTTTTTCATACAAATTTCAAGATTTTCAAAAACGGACGATTTGGGTTGTCTTACAACGAAGTTCTGAGCAAAACCCATATCTCAGAAAAAATTCCAAAAATTTGTCCGTTTGAAGACGAAAAACCAGCATTCTAAAAATAGAAAGTTGCTCAAGACTTGTCTGAACATAGGCGAGTTTACAGTCGTTCTTCAAGGTTTTCAATATGGAATACACTCCTCTCGAGTTTAAGACCAAATCAACACTATGTCAGAACTTCATCATCTCAGCTGAAGAACGAGAGAAGGTGTGATATGAGAAAAAGGAAAGGTATCAAAAAAAAAAAAGAGAGAGTTGTGCAATACTTTTCTATTGGAAATCAAGCGAAGTGTCAAAAGCATAAAGTTGCAGAGCCGCCAAGTTATCAAATTTGTGAGTCATCTTTTGGGGCAGCAATGTTTTGCAAGAATAGAACTCATAAAACAGTTGAAGAAGTGAGAGATTCTCTAAGGACGAAGAGATCTTGGAGAATCAGAATATTGCCTTAGTTGGCATAGATGCACCGAACCGGGATACAATTTCCAATTTTCTAGCGGATGAGATCGAGCTTTAAAGCGGCTTTCATCTAGAAGCTTTCTTTCCGCTTTCTTTCTATTCTTGGAACGATTCTTATCCATTCTTTGAAGAAGAGAAAGAAGATAAATGTAATAGTTGGCGTTTCCTGCTTTTTCTGCTTTTTAGGGTTTTAGATGTTATCTTCTTTCTAGATTTAGTAATAAAGCTTGCTTGCTGAGCAAGCCCTAGATTGTGAAAGCAAGGAGATTTTAGGGTTCCCTACTCCTCTGCTTGTCTATAAATAAGAGCCTTTGCTCATTAGTTTCTTTAACGGTTATTGTGTTAGAAAATTGCGAGCCTGTATTGCAGCAAGTTGTTATTCATTTTCAGTTCACTTGTGTTGTGATAGCAAATTGTTGAGCCTCTTTAGCCAACAAGGAGTTAGTGTGATTGCTGTTTCTATTGTGTAAGAGCAAGATTGCAAGCCTCTTTAGCTGCAATTTCTTGTTCCAGGCATGTTAGAAGTGAGCTTTGTTCTAGAAGTTTGAGTAATAAAATCATGAGCCTCCTTTGCCTTGGTCCAAAATCTCAGATTTCCGTTATTTGTGTTATGCTTTTATGATCTCGATTTTAGCTTACATTGAAGTGTGTAGATGTTTGTTGGAAAAGAGTTTATTGAAGCACTTTGTCAGAGAATCATCCTTGTCCATTTCTAATTTCTCTTGCTCTGCGTATTACTTGAGAAGTTAGAAACGTCCCTAGCTTAAGTTAGTCGTAGATGAAATTTTTAACTTAGAAAATCTCGGCTGCGGCGTTTGTGTTTTATAAACTTTGTGCTCTAGCTGATCAAAAAGATAGGCAACTTAGTTCTTAGTTTACTTTCTTTCAACACCATCAGCAAGAGGGAGCTTCCCCTCCTAATTTGAAGAGCAGTTTATCTGTGCATTGCTGTCCGTTTCAAATACGCATTCCGGAGGTGCAAATTTAAACGCCAACAAAGCTCAACATACGCACCACCCTCAATCTGATATTGACACGGTAAGCGAGATACTAGGGTCCTCACAAACCGGAGTGCACTAGTAATGTGCTCTCTACTCTCAGCCAACTCTGACGCCATAGTCTCCTCTATCTTTGCTTTGAAAACCAACTGTGTTTTCCAATAGTAGATGGCTTCTCTATCTTCTGCATCTGTGACTGATTCATATGCCATACTCAGGTGAGCAATCATAATCTCATCCCGGGGTTTGTTAATTGCCATGTCTCGCTCCTCATCTTGGAAACGTAGACGAAGTTCTCGTGCATTGTACCGCAACTGATATTCTCGTGCATTGTACCACAACTGATATAACTCTGTGAGCATAGAACGACCTCTAGCAACAAACTCCTCCTCCCACTCATCCAAACGCTTGCCATATGCAACTAAGTGATTAAGTTGACCTTGTTCTGCTGGAGGCTCAAGCATCGGCAGGAGTGTGGCAATGACTTTTGACCTGTGTACAAGGCTAGAAATGTACTGACGAAGCTGTCTAATTTCAGCCTTGAGGGCTGCCTTATCCTTTCCGTTTTTCAGTATTCTATCCCTGGCACTGTCTTTAGCGACTTGTAGGAGATCAACCTGAGTCTGGCATGTGCTACGACCAAGGTTCATTGTGATAACCTCAAAGTCTTGAGATTCCAACTCATCTAAGCTCTTCCCCTATGGAGGTATAAAAGTCTCGACGATGATCTCCATATCGATATTCCTCTCCACGTGGACCATGTTCTTGATCCTCTTGTCTGGCGCATCCTTGTAAACTTGATCAAAATCTGAATGATTAAGGACATAGGATGGCTGCCTTCTCTTCCTTCCTAGTTGATTTTCAATCAAGGACTGGTCTCAGCTAATGCTACTGGAAGGATCTGTACTAGCAACAGGAGGTTGTGACGAGAGCGAATATGTAGAGGAACCACTGCGAGATGGGGAGTCTAATTCCAATTCAATATGAATTGGGGCTGGTGACTACTTCGGAACTGGTGTAGGAACTTGAGGCTAAACCTCAGGTAGTGGCGGACTTTGAACTGGCCTCTGAACTGGCTTTGTGATAGGTTGTTTGTTAGGCTCCGTATGTGTATTAGCGGCAAGCCCCTTACCTTTTGAATTGTTTGGCGCTTGACCTTTCTTAGGAGGGTTACTCCTCTTCTTTTATTTAGGTTTTGACGAGGAAGGTAGTGAAGGATTCACCACTACTAGCGGCTCTGCTCTAGGCATACTCACCCTCCTGGTCCTCTTGTTGTCGAGGTAAAGCATACTGTTTTGAATAACTCTACTTGACCTCTCTTTTATTGTTGTGTACTGCTTGGTGTACCAATCAACTGCTGGCAGCGGTTGTGTGTCAACCTGCTCTCTGAAAAACTAAGGAAGAACTTCTGCCTCATCATCTGATAAGCCTCCCACATCTTCTGATAAGAAAACAAGAATCTGTGAGAGCGAAGCGGCCATAGCTATGTCTGCGATCCTCAAAGTCGTCCACGCAATTTGCCCAATAATCCTCCATAGAAGGCTCATGATATGCGCGTCTAGCAAGGCGAGTTGTGTAATGACCTGAAAGATCATAGGCACGAGCCTGAACAAGATACTTGAGATGATATTTCTCAAGCTCTTGTCCTGCAACTTTGGCATCCACTTTCATCTTGCACCATTACATTCCAAACTGAAAAGGAAAGTTGGCAGTTGGTCTATGCTTGCGGTGTAAAAGACGATGAACATCATGCAACTGCCTCAGGAACCCCATAAAGACTGTCTTATCCGAAAGATAACGTGGAAGCATAGCTGGATTTCCTATAAATCCATATACTCGGATGTAGGTGTATGTCGGGAATTGAATAAACCAATCCGCCCAACCATCCATCGCTGCTCTAGCAACTGCCGAGATACAAAGGTGCAACTCCCGGTCCAAATTTCTTACTGTATAATTCAGAAAAGCCTTGTGAACACGCTTGAAATGACGTTCAGCCTTAGTGAACTCAAGCTGATCGTAATACTAATAGACTTTTTGAACACTGAGAATGCCCACGGTGTTTAATCCTCGGAACTGACCCTGATAAGCAATCAAGTACACAAGATAAGAACACGTGAAACTCATGAGCAACTAGGAAATCAGTGATTTGCTTGTGGATAATATCGCTGATGAAGGATGCCCAATCATAATGCTCTTGCCCAGATATGATGCGACCAATAATGTAATACATCCAATGGTGGAAAACATTAGCATGTGATTGACCTGAGACACAATTCAAGAGTGTAATTAGAATCAAGTACTCATCCTTGTACTCACCACGACCCACATTGTTTGGCAATCTGTTCTTCCCTTGCTTTAACCATCTTTTTGCCATTTTATTCTGGCACTTATCCACATTAACATTGAATGCATGCTCGCACTGCTCCATAGAAATAACTAAGTTGTTCGGGTGCTGAGGTATACCAAAACTTCTTTCAACATCCAAAGGCTTGAGACTGCAAATGACTCGTCCATCTACTGACACTATCTCACGAGTAGTAGAATTGTAATGCTTAATACAAGACATCACAAACTCAATACAATGAACGGAGATAGGAATGGAAGTGGCCTCCAAAAACCCAGACTGCTGAATGTTCTGAATAATTGAACCTCTGATCTTAACTGGATCTAGAACTGCTTCTGGCAGCACCTTGTGAAGATTCGTCTCAACTGTCCCGATGAAGTCGTGAGTAAGGATTGATTTGGTCCTGTATTCGAGTTGAGTATACTGCATTTTGAAAAACTTGCCTGCTGACTGTGAACTTGACTATGTTCTGACAAGATTTCTAGAAAGCTAAAAATAGCCCGCTGAGGCTAAAAATAGCCTATCGAAAAGTTATTTTCGGCGAAAAATATGAGATATGGGTTTTTTCCAAAAAAGGATTCTAAGACAACCCAGAACGTCAGAAATGCAAAAATCTAACCTCTACTCGATCATGCAAAGAGTTTTCAGCTGAGAAAATTAGAAACTCGAGAACAAATGCTCTGGAGTTAAAAATTCCTAAAAAATCAAGCACACGAATTTAATTTGAGGAAGTTATATAGGAATGATCCAGATGTCTAGACTTGCCAAATTCGCCAATTTCAGGAACATTCGAATTGGATTTTGAGAGAAATTTGAGAAACAAAGAGGAAAAAGACGTTTTTTTTATATGTTCTTTCTTCTATGAAAATCGGCCCTGTTCTTCATATTTGTTGATAAATGTGAACTAAAACCTGCAAAAAGTATGATTTGATGAAATCGCCTTTGAAGACTGATGATGAATTCACCTTTGCCTTGAAAATTTGCCTTTGTTTGAAGAAACGCCTTTGCTCTTGAAAATACAAATTTTCTTGAAGCTGTGTGAATGAATAGTGATGGCGCCATGTTTAAATAAGGAAAATTCGCACAATCTTGTTCACTGCAAGATTTAAAACCTTAACCAAAATAGAAGTCTTCTTATTGGACCCCTTCTAGTTACACTGATACTGACACTGAGTTTGGAAATAAATAATAATAAAATAATATTTATCATGCAATTTGCAAAGGCGCCATCTTTAGAAAATCGCCATTAATGCTTTAAATATGCAAGAATAAATATTAAATATTATCTAACATTAGTTGACAAACCATGTGAAGCTTTAGGATTCATCGACGAACTTCATTGATTTCAAAAAGTCTTCATTTGACCTCATAGGCGTCCATTTGCTCAAGATATTGCATTTTTTATTAACTTCCTACTTTGTAGCTGAGTACAAAGTTACTACTGGCCATCTTTGACACTGATTCCTGGGTGACCAGATGATGCTGAGACTGAACAAGTGTATTCATTGCGAAACCTGCAGAGCAAGGAAGAAATGTCTGCTGAGAGTCATTACTGTAAAATCTATAATTTAACACCTCAAAGAATTAGGTGCCCTTGATTAAATTGATTTTCAGGTACCAGACTTAACCATTTATCCAAACTGCCATCTGACGCTTCAAACGGCTGTCGATGACGAACGGTGAACCCTCCTGACAAGCAATCATGCTCACTGCATGACTGGAGATATTCCGCATCCAACGAATATACGCAACGCATCTGAAAAGTGCATTAAGGGCCTCAAAAGTAAAAGCGCCCTTGGCCTGACAAGGCACAGACACCATTTTGACAAAACTGCAACTCTCAACCAAATGCCCTACTTCGACCTCTGATATCTGGAGCTAGAATGGCCCGATTCAAGCACCGTCTGTCTCGACGCGTAGCCAGAAGGACATACGAGAGATATCTCTAGAGGCGACGAAGCAAGAAAACTGCTTCTAAGACCTCAAATAGAAAGGCGCCTTTCCCAAGATGGAATTGACGACCAGACTTGGCCATTTTTTGAGCTGTTTTTCGTCTTTCAGTATTTCGCCAAAGACCTCACATGTATGACCATTTGCCAAATCCCGAAGGCTAATGGCTGGGCCCGTTGAATAGCTGGAGTAATCACGCTTAAGTCTCATGAAGACTTCGAACGTCAATAACCTCATCTAACATGCCTGAAGGCTAGGCGCCTTTGGCGTACAAAAATACAATGAAATTTACATTTTTCTCCGCTTGCTAAATTACGTGCCTGGTAGAATCTCTGCCACAATCTCTCAGAATGTCGGATTAACAGGCAACTTGGTGCATCGCGAAGGCGAACTAGAGTAGCACAAATGATAGGAAGACCTCGTCTGCAAACTCTGCCATCTTAAGGGTCAATTTGAAGGGCGCCCCTGAGCTACAGCGGCACAATTCACCATCTGAAGAAGCTCTTCTGATGTAAACTCTCCTCATAAGCTCATTTTCTGACGCTGACTGCCGGAACTCCAGACCTCAGATCACTGCATTTGATAGCTCATCGGACAAGCAGACTAATCGTGAAGAAATTGACTGCATCAACCATCAAGAATAACAAGATCTAAACCTTTTTTAAAGAATGCACCCTTGAGCTACAGGGGCGCAAAAGCTGGAAAGTGACAAGTTTCTGTAGACTGCAACTTTGGAATCTTCAAGTTCTGTCGCCAGTAACCAGAGTTACGAGTCTCGGAAAGCCTTGCTGGATAGCTCATCGGATAGGCGGACAAATTCTGAAGAGTTTAACTGTATGCTTGAGCATTTACTACAAAATTTAGGCCTTCAAAAAGAAGGGCGCCCCTGAGCTACAGGGGCGCAGTTCTGCTTTTCCTTGAGAAATCTTCAAGAATTACCACTGAAATGACTATTATAAGTATAAGTGTCGTCGTGAAATGTTCCTCCATCGTGAAATCTTCGCTCTGAGCCTCTAATTCAGGTTTTGATCAATGAATACCGCCTTTGATTGACAAAACATTAACAAAACTCCATGCTTGATATTGCCCAAAAAACTGTATTTTACATCATTTTAGCAAGGTTTAGACTATTTTATGCAAAATGCCTTGATGAAGCAAAAAAAAAAAAAAAATTGGTTTGGGTACAACAATTCCTTAACATACATTCTAATGAAATCTAATTGAAACCTACTTTACGAGGAATAGAAATATGCAACCATGCAACCATTTGACAATGAAAGGATTCAAAGCATCTCATGCATTATGAACTTTATTATGAAAATAGTTTTTTAGCAACAATTTCATAGAACTCTCTCTCTTATTCTCTACAATCTCTTCTAATTTTCTCTAATGATTCTAAACTCTAATCCCTGATAAATTCTCTGATTTCTAATGAATCAAATGAGAGAGAGGGGGGGGGGTTATATAGAGTTTCCGAATACAATGAATTGCTAAGATCACAATGAGATTAACAGCCCAAATTTAAATTAACAAAACCCTAATTAGGGTTGCCTAAACAACAATCAGTTAGCTGCAGAGAACTCATTCACTGGGAGTTGCGTCCTTATCCACTTCCAAAGCACTACGTTCAGTGAACCTGGACACGATCGCGGCGATTTCCGTAATGGTGATGGGCGGCAACATGTTGACATTGTACTCCAGCAAGTCCAAACTATGTGCACACTTTGCAAAGACGGTCACCCACCTTGATTCATGCAACAAGAAGGAGTCTCAGACAGTCAGGAAGTTGAATGCCTTAGTCAAATTTTCTTTCAGGATTGGTTCGGTAGTGGTAGGGAAAATACTTTGAACTTTATCCTTCAAATTTTCTGAATGCAAGTGTTTTCTTCGGACAATATCTCTGTCAAGCACATCTGCATCCATTTGGAAAATTTTACTTTGGATCCCTTTTATTTGTTCTTCAATTTTGGCGCCATCTGCCTCTACGAATTCCCTTTATCTCTCAAAGACATGGGATAATTTTGCTTTGAATGTCTTGGAGGTCGTCCCATGCTTTTGCCAAGTTTGCAGCTCATGAGAGTAGAGAGGAAGTTTTCCCATAAGCATATGCCAACTTTTTTGCGAATGCTATTGCTTCCTCTTTCTTTCCTACCAACTATTCCTTGGTTTCCCTGGCTGTAGTCAATTCCTCCTCAAAATTTCTTGCTGGTTCTTGTGAAGAGTTTGGAAGTGGAGGGGCTGATTGGTCACCTTGATTGAGTGGCCTGGTTAAATGCTGGATGTATTCTTTTAGGCACTCAATCTCCCTTTTATATTCTCTTTTCTTTGCCACTTCTTTTTCCAGCCTTGACTTGATGGTAGGAACAGAATTATCCAGGTCCTCAACTTCTTGACGTTTTGTTGTTGGACCAATATCAATAGTTGTAATGGCATATTCACTTGAGGCAATTTCATCTTGTGGTTTCTGAACGGTAGGTACTGCAATATGCACTGTATGGTTACCAACTTCGTCTCTCTGTATCGTAGAAAATTTCTTGGCTGGCTTCCTTGTGATAGTCTGTTCTAGCCTCACCAAGAAGTCTGCGGTATCACCTTCTTCTGGCATCTCCGCTGGCACCTTTATCTTTAGTCTCTCGTTCAGGCAATCTAGGATTGTTGACTGTTCAATTCCATCTTCTTGATTGCCCTAGATGTCTTGCACGTCCTGAACTTCTTGTGCATCTTGAATTTCCTGCACGGATGGGACTTCCTGAATTCCTTTGAGGGCGGAAATCATTCCCTCTTCGAATTCTCCATCCATAATATCCATATCATCTTCTGATTCAAGAATCTCCGTGCCTGTAGGGGAGTGATGATGATCATCTTCCAGCTGTACTGGCTCCATATCCTTTTCTCAAACTAGCAAAGGAAATCTGAATTGTCCCCATGACTCTTCTTCCATGATTAATATTTCATCTACATTTATGGATGTAGCTTAATGAAGGGGCTTGGATTTCTGCTTCTTTTGAGCGGGTCCTTCATCCGTGGTTTTCTTCTTGTTCTGCTTTACAGAGTCATCAATTTATTTTCTCTTTTTCAGGCTGGCAGCGTCCGTTGGTTCACCTCCATGAGATGCATCGGCATTTGAAGAACAAGACTCTCCATCACCCATTAAGCCATATATGAATGGCACATTCCTTTGCCGTAAAATTTGCACTTGCTGATCCATCCACCATTGGGAATATTTGAACACGGGCCTCATGAACGTTGTCAGATCGCCAAGCTCAGGCTCAGACCATCTCACGGGAGGAAGCGACTGCCTTTCATCAAAGTCCGGTTGCACGTATACTCCATCATCATCAAGTTGATCACGTACTCGGAAGAGTTCTGTTGTTCTGACCATATCTAATGGCAGCCTTGACCACAGTCTTTTTCTTACGTTATATTCATTAGTGGCATTTGCCCAAAAGTCTTCTAAGTCAACCAGACGTTTAGATTTCCCTCCGTCCACAGTTCCAGTGTGATGAAGTGGATCAAAGTCAGCTCTAGGCTTGTAGGAAATGAACGGGTATCTTTGTATCTCCAATTGAGCACTTTTTGCCGCTTGCGCAGATAGACAGGATTCTTCCATATTGCCGATGAAGAAAGGGAAAGTAATGGAGGCCTTTTGCTTGGTCCTTTGAATATTTTGATATGTCTCCAATTGCCTCAAAACTTCCAGCAAAACCATTTTGTTGGTAGGATAGATTGGCAGTCTGTATGGGCGATCTGTGAATCCTTGAATCTTGATGTATGCAAATCTGGGAAACTGGATGAACCAGGATCTAGATCTGCCGATCAAACTTTTGGCCTCACGGGTGAGCCTCTGATGCGTTCCGCCTTGGAGAATTCGAGTGATATATATAAGAAAGGCATCATGCGCCCATCTGAAGTGTGACTTCTCCTTCAACTGCAACTGCAGATAGCAATCGTAGGGGCTTGAACTCTCCTTTGCCATTGCCAACTACACCTTTGCAAATCAGGTCAGCATAGCTGTAGATTCTAGCAAGTCGATATATGACAGAAGAACTCATATGGAAGGTTTTGGTTCTCTCCAGGTTGACCAACTACTTGTTGAGACTGTCACTGATCATCCTTGACCAGTTCAACATCTTTACCTCAGAAGCTATTTCATCAATGAAATAATACATCCAGGTTTCAAAGGGTGCACCGTGAGGATGGCCCACAATTCTGTTTAGCAACAAGACAAAATCTCCGTATTCTTCTTTAAAATAAGTTCTGGACAAATTCTTTGGCATCTTTTTGGCTGTGGGTCTGGGCTTCTCCAACCAGGACTTGTTCATATTTGATGCATAGAGGCCTTGTTGATCTTCATAAATTTTTCATGCATCATCCTTTGTTCGATAAGATGTCCGGTTGTAGGTTGGGATACCAAATGTTTCTTGTATCGCAGGCTTAGTTAAATATGCCAGTATTCTTCCATCAGGTGCTTCAATTTGTCTTTCTTGTGCATTATAGTGCAATACACATTCCACCATGAGCTCTGGACATTCTTTTGCTGGCGGAAATCCGGCTGCATGAACAATGCCTGTAGCGACCTAATTCCGCGTAAATTAAAAACTTTCTAATTCTCATTAAAACATGTTAAAGTAACATCTAACAAAGATATTACAATAAAATTTCTTCCTTTCTTTATTGATAAACACGTACAAGTTACAATATGCTTCTTCATGAATTTCATTTTCATTGTAAATATAAATCAGAGTTAAAAAGTAATACAGTTACATACATAGCTCGTAAGCTTTTGCACAAATAGAAGTAAGAAGGTCCAGGAGTCCGTCCTTTCAAATCTTGGTACATCGACCGCTCACTGTGGAGGAGAAACATCACTCGGGCGCTTTTCCGCCAACCACGGACTTATAATGCGGTCCCCCGCACGATCATTTTGCAATGAACGACCCTCCCTTCAAAGAAGAGATTGGTAGGGTATCCTTTAACGATTACCAACTGAGCATAGTGTGTGTCCTACTCAACTAGAACCTTGCTATTTCACAATCTCGATCTAGTACTCGGATCACAATGAACTGACAGTGTAGTCTCAACTATCTCACATTTAGGTGGATGTCGTACCTTTCACTACTTTGGCCAAAGTATTCTCATTCAGTACTTCAAATGAAGGTCATCTATCATAAACACTACTCAGGGTCGATTTGACTTAAGGCTTCCTTACTCTACGCATAGGTTTGTCCTTCAATGGGTGAATCCGTCATCCCAGACATCCTACAATCATACAAACCTACTAGAAATGAAAACAATATTCAAGTGTCTTGTATCAATCCTGCTCACTAGGAATTCTATATCCTAGGAGTATTTAACTTGTCTCAGTTATCCTAATAACTTAAGCTAAAAGACTTCACTTGATTCTGCCATCATTTCGATCCTAGTAGATATAATAAGTACGTCTACGTATTCTCCATATATAGAGATCATACACAACATGCAATAACCATTCAAAATGCAAATAAATCCTTCCCTTTTATCTTTTCCATTATTTCGTTTTAATACAAGAGAAATAATCTAATCCCTTAAACTTTTAACCCAAATAATCCCTTTTTTCACAATTTTCCCCTTAATCATTGAATCCTTTACACATTTTCTCCTTTAATGCATTGCTTTATTCATCGAATTGGTTCTTTCCTATTAAAGCTAATTGAAAGCTACGATCACAAGACGCAAAATAAACAACACTTTAACAAAAGTTATATAATAGGAAGATTCATGCCTGATTTTAAAGCTTCTCCTTCTAGACTTACTCTTTTAAATTCTTCTTCAAATAAGCTTCCGGAGTTTCGGCTAAATATGGCTTCTTTTTATGAAAGTATTTCACTCTATAGTGAGCTCTTATATCTCTTCTCACAAACGTGTTTCCACCACTCAATTCCTACTCAGCTATATAAATACCTCACTTTAAACTCAAAATGACTTAATTCACTGTGACTGGTAAATGCTGGAAATAATTTACTGTGCTTATCAAACTCAGCAATACAGGAAAACTCAGATAGTATAATGCAATGGATATGGAATAAAAGTAGTAAACTCAGATTGCTCCAAAAGTGTGTATTTTCAATGAATGAAAGGGCGTATATATATTGGCCCGAATTGCAACAGATTTCCACTTATGAAGGCATGCCAAATGACAACACAGTGCTCAGAAACAGTCAAAAAGACATTTGGCGGATTCTTTAACCCTAAGTCATCAAATTGAAGGTGATTTGACCTCCTTAGAGTCAGCAAGAGAAGAATTTTTCAACTTTCATGGCGGATTTTGACAACTCAAGACATCCTTCAGATTTTAGGTTATTTTGAAGCAATTAAATTAGGAAGTTCGTTTCAGATGAAAGGGTCAAGGTTATGATGTTCCCACGTCACCATTTCGGGCCAAGAGATTAGCATTCGACCATTTCTCAGTGACCCGTTCTTTGCCCCCGCGTTTCTGACGCGTTTTTCTTCATACGCGCGACTTTCCCAGGCGGTTTTTATGCGTTTTTCAAAGAAAACGTGTTTTTTGCCTTTTTAAATGTTTATAAAAAAATAAATTCGATTCCTCTTTTTTTTTTAAAATCTCAAACAAATGAAATCTTCGATTATTTTCCATTCGAATTTGCTTCTCATAGATTAATATGTTTCAAATAAAGCTTTAAATAAAATCGATATAAAGCCCAGGTTCGATTTTCATTTTTATTCAAAAATTTCCTTCTACTATATATATTGCGCATTATTTATACTTTTTGAAATAAAGCTCAATGCATTATTTATCCTTTTTGAAACATTTGCAAATATTTTCTCGAAAAGATATATAATATATATATTTATATATTTAACTCATTAAATATATATATTTAATTTTATTATATTTAATATATTTATAATATAGTTTTAATTTACATCATATATATCTATGTATATATCAAGTTTAAAATAAACTTATATACATAAATGTATATCCTGTAAAAACTATATTATATATAATACTAAATATATAATTATATTTAATAATATACATTTATACCCGTATACATTTTTATTTTTCAAAGTACGTATACTGCGAGCTAGTCAGCATACTTTCATTATACGTACCCATGTATATATAGGTGTATTATTAAATTCAAAGGCTAAGATTAAACATTATTAATTTCACCATAGACACTAGGTAGAGTGTGTACATATATATATACCTGTGTATACGTATGTATGCGTACATACATGTCGACACATGTGTACGAGCATATCCGTTTGCTTAACATACACATGTATTGATATGTCTGTACATATAAATACATGTTCACAATGTATAGATGTATGTGCGTTCCCAATCAGTCATTTAACTCATAACATTCACATCATTCATACTTGGGTCATGGTATAGCAAGTCTGACGTTTAAACAATTACATCCCCTAAAGCAATAAGAAGTGAATTTCTAATCCTTACGTTCAAGAAACAAGCCTACGGATGACTTACCGTTATCTCAACAAACAGACTTGGCTGACTCAATCTATAGTATGTGTGTGTATGCTCAATTTGGTATTCGTTACTGTTTACCCGACCAAGTTCTTCCCCGAATGATGTCTCTTCTCTGTCTGAAGGAACAGTCTTCATACCTGCATACCATGACATGACATCGGCAGTCATATGCTCATAACAAGGCAGTTTGCATAAAACATTATAAAAAGTTAGAATAACATTATTTCATAACTTATATGCAACATTTAATCATGAATTATATCAATAGATGTAATAATCAAATGAAACCATCGTTTAAACATAACACATTCATTTAATAACACGATCAAACATGTTTTATTCATCATAAAGATTCAAACATTACATTCAATTGCCCTATGCAATAGTAGCTATAAAATCGGGATGTAACAATGCCATTGTGCATCATCCTTCTTGCAATTGGCGTAGGTAAAAATCCATCACTTCCGTACATCCTTTTCTTAAAATCATCAAAGTCTACATGGCCAAGGTCGGTGTCAACGATGTTGTCCCATTTAGATTTGATCTTGGACTGTGGCTGTGAACCCTTACTGGCGAACTTCATTTGTATTCTCTTGAAAATAAATCTGCAAGAAGGTACAAAGAGAATATTAAAATTCAGAAATTAAAATTAAATTACTTGAAAAATATTCCAGCCAAGTGACAAATCAAACATCGTGAAAGATTATGCTGGAAATAAAAGAATTTATCTAATAAATGAATGAAGTTTTTTGCTAGAATGAGGTGAAGAATGCAAATCTACCTGGTATTCTGGAAAAAAATAAAATGCACAAGATCACTGTGCTGGCTGGAATAGATTCGCCCTTCTTCTCTTTGCTTCAAACTTCACAACTTTCTTGCCTTAGCCAAAATTTCTTCTCACAATTTCGCTTTCGAAAGATGAATGATTGAAAAAAATGAGAAGTAAAGCGCATTTAAAGATGAGAAATTCGATTTATTTAGCAAAATCCAGTTGTTTCCATTAAATCAAGTTCAAACTCAGCTTGCACTTCTCTTTCGAATGGCAATTTCAATCTTCGGCACTGGTTTCCGGGAAAGTTTCTAAGTCTGGCGCTAGTTCAGTGAAGTCTTTTGTCTTTTTCCAAATTTGAGTCTTAGAGAAAAATTTCAAATTTTATCTCTTTGGTGTTGAAAAATAAAAAATAAAATAATTAAAATAATTATTTCATGTGTTATTTTCCAACCCCTTTATTTTAATTATTTTAATTATGACACTTTTATTTTATCTTAAGGCAAATTTGATTTTTTCTAAGTTTTTTACATGCCTTTACCGTAGACAAATCGTTTTTTTCCAATTTATTTTGCCATAATTTTTCTAACTTCCAAAATCTCTTGCGAGTTTCCTCAACATCTAGACATGTCATTTGATATTTTGATGTTTTAATGTCTAGACTTAGGGAAAAATTTTGATTTTCTCCCTTTCGTCAAGTATGGCAGACTTGTCAATTGGTTAGGACATGTATTTATGGACTTGGGCGGACTTGGCAAGTGCTTTTGCTATCTTTCTTTCATGCTGGGCGGAGTTGGCTCTTTCTTATTCCATTCTTTCCATTGGCGGACTTTGCTATTAGTTGTGCCATTTAGCTTGGAGCGGACTTGTAATGTCCCCTTCCAGCTAGCCACTCAACTTGCCTTGTTGCCTTTTTAACTCCCGAAGGCAATTGGCGAAAACAGGGAGTCATTTATTTAATTGCTTAATTATTGCGTAAGTTCAAAATTAATCTCTAAGGTAATATTAAGTAATTAATTAAATTATTTTGTGAAGTGACTATGAAATTTGACTGACTAAGGGAAATATTTCATTAATGAAACTATACAAAAAGTCACTTTATTATTTTGAAAGAGCAAATAAAATGAAAAGGAAAATAGTCACTTACCGGGCATGAAGGAAATATATGGAAAAAGGACTCCATTTTGAACGCATCTTATGAATGAATTTTTAGACATTGCATACCTTTTTACGGGTGAGCTCGAGTTCATGCCTTAGGGTTTGAAGACTTAGCAGGTCCAGGTTCGGATGTGAAATAACATCCCTAGCTGGAAGAGTCACGATTTTGGGAAGGAAAGGATCTTTCCATTGCAGGACGAGTTTGGGATAAATTTGAAAATGCAACGCCAGGCTTAATTCATCATTTTCGTGATTACAGTTCAGTGAAATCCATGCTAACTCTTGGGCCGATTTTGGAAGCCCATACATTCTCTTTGAAGGCGTTTTAATATGATGTAAACCCAGGTGCCCTTATTTCCACCACGAAACTCCATCCATAAGCCGCTTTGTGAAGAAGCTGGTTGAAGAACAAGGAGACGCGATTTCTTGAGAAATACGTTTGTTGAAGTTCGCTTTTGCTGAGTCATGGCCATCTAACAGCTTAGAGGGAGACGACTCATAGCTGGAAGTGATCATTTCTGGAGACTTTTGGTATTCAACAAATTGCTGTAGCATTTACGAGGCCTAGCGCCTCATTCTGGGCAGTCTGTGTCTTTCACAAGTGCGTATCAGATTCCCAGGTGCTAAATACAGGTTGGGAATCTCTTGTAATTGCATTTTAATTGCTGTTATATGTTCGGCACTTTCGTAAGGTCAATCTGAGCACCGTTTTCTCATGAAACAATCCATCAAAGTTGCCCTAGCTGCTCACATTATATTTCAATCAAGTCTGTAATAAATTTTCTTGAAGCCATGGTGTGTAGCCCTGTTAAAAGGAGCGAACCTACATTTAGCTGCTGCAAATTCCTGGGTAGTTTCTATTTTATCATATCTGTATACAATGCTGAGAAATAGTCTTTCCTAGAGTTAGCATATGGTGCAGGTTGGGGTCTTTAATTGCTTGGTCTTTTCATGAATGTAAATGATCTGATTTCATTTGTGTTTCTGAGATTAAGGTGGCTGGGTGTAAGTCTGGGCAGTCTGTTATCATATAAGAGTCCATTAATTATTTTGATCTATTCAAATGAAGTGATGATATATGTGTGGCTGACATACTGTCTACTTGAATTGTTGCAACGTAGATGTTGATTTCTTACATTCCATAAGCATTGTTTATATTTCATGCATGCAATCTGTTCCATGTGTTTCATATGAACTAACATCCCAACGAGCCCCCTTCAAACCAAACAAATTGAACACCAAATATAGTCCATTTCAAGGGGAAGTTACAGGCAGAAAATTATATCAGTCAAGGCAATATTCAGTACACTGTTTGATAAAAATCCAAACGCTTGAAAGCAGAAAAATTAAGTCAGAAATTACAAGGAACTTTACAATTGTATCAGAGCTAGCTTCCTGCCTGCCTGTGTGGTAGTGGGATGTTATGAATCTGGATAACCGAGAGTATATAACATACAAAAGAGAAAGGAGAAGAGGTGTTGGTCCTTTTGATACTGATTCATCATCTGAAGAAGATATCATGGGTGATAGGCATGACATACCCGAGTGCAGCACTCAACAAATTCTTAATAACCTAGCTAGAGGTCAACAACAGATAGCTCAACTCTTAAACCAGCTCTTGGGTGATAGGAATAATGGTAACAATGGGACAAACGGTCATGATAACAATATAGAGGCCAGCAACACCAATATACTAACACATAACCATGCTAGGACAGCTAGTAGGGTGACTCCGAGGCCTCTCATGCCTCAATTCTTGGGAGGACAGCGTACTGGAAGTCAAGAGCAGCAAGCACAAGGAGAGGGATTCACAGATTATTTGAGAGAATATCAATCGTTAGGGGATGAATTCCATGCTGCCATGTCATTGGCAGATTTTTGCACTATCAAGTATAGGACCCAGGAATAACAATAGAGGACAGCAGAACCAGGGTCTACAACGCAAGGTTGGGAAACTCACAATCCCTTCCTTTGATGGGTCTAACAAATGCACAGCTAGAGTGTGGGTACAAAAGTTGGACACTTATTTCCAGCTAAGCCCCATGTTGGAGACAGAGGCTATTAAGTATGCTACGCTACACTTGGATGGGAAGGCACATGAGTGGTGGTATCATGGGCTTGTCACTTTAAGGCACGCCAACATCACTTCCTATTTGGAGTTCACACAGAAAATTATGGATAGATTTGATCAGAGGGATCCAGAGCTTCATTTTCATGAGTTAGCACAACTTAAGCAGAGTGGATCAGTAGATACTTAGATTTAAGAGTTTCAGCGATTGGCAGTTATGGTGACAGATATTTTAGAGCAGAGGTTGGTTATGCTCTTTATTGAGAGTCTGTCCGAACCACTTTGTGGTTGGATTATGGCTTTCAAATCCGATTCCCTACAGGATGCGATCACTAGGGCGAGATACATGGAGTTCTCCACACCCAACAACAAAATCTCTTCTAAACCTTTTGTTCCTCAGAAGAACAAGGGCAAGAAGCCTTTTCTGAGAAAGGGAAACAAGAAAAGTGATCCAGATGAAGAGTATCGCAAGGAATGCAGAATTAAGGGAATTTGTTTCCATTGCAAGGAACGTTGGGAGCCAGGTCACCATTGCCTAGGAAAAGGCAAGGCTCACCTTATTGAGGTTGTGACCGAGGATGAGAGCAGTGATAATGAGCCTTCACAGGATATCGATGATAGCAATTCAGATGAGGAGCAACCTCAAGGAGAGGGTAAGAGTAGTGTCATTGCTACATTATTAGGCACTCCTAGATTCAACTCTTTTAGAGTTAGAGGAGTTTTAGAGGGACATCGCATATGCGTGTTGATCGATAGTGGGGCAACCCGCAACTTTATTGATGCAGCCCTAGTTGAGAAACATATGCTACCTGCAGAGGAATTTGAAGGATTTAATGTGATGGTGGCAGATGGCTATAAATTGAGATGCACTCAGAGGGTTCCACAGTTGCCTATTACCTTGGGCAATTACATAGCTACAAATGACTTCTTTGTGGTGGATTTGGGTGACACTCATGCTATACTTGGAGTTCAGTGGTTACACTCATTAGGAAAATATTCTCAGAACTTTCAAACCATGGAACTTAAGTTCAGGACAACAGAGGGGCAGCGAGTGGTGCTTAGAGGCATGATTAATGGATCAGCCAAGGTTGTGTCTGCTAGACGCATGGAGAGCATTTTTTGACATGATGACATAGCTTGGGTAGCAGAGTGTTTGATCACCACCAGAGAGTCTTCTAATTCAGGGCAGCCATATCATGTTGACATTCAGGAGCTATTGGGTAAACATGATAGGCTTTTTGGAGAGATACCTCTAGGGAGACCACCTGATCGGGGTTTTGAGCATACCATTGAGCTAGAGAAGGGGGCCAAACCAGTGATCACTACCCCCTATCGTCATCCTGAGAAATTCAAGGATGAGATCGAGAAAGCAATCAAAGAATTGCTTGAGATGGGACACATTAGACCGAGCTCCGGTTCATTTGCTTCTTCTGTGGTCTTGGTGAAGAAGAAGGATGGAACCATGCGGATGTGCATTGATTATCGGGCTCTTAATAAGAAACCCATCAAGAATAGGTACCCTATACCCAGGATAGATGAGTTGTTGGATGAACTTCATGGGGCACTATATTTTTCGAAGATTGATCTTCGTTCAGGGTATCATTAGATAAGGGTTAGAGAGAAGGACATACACAAAACAACATTTTGTTGTCATTATGGGCATTATGAGTTCTTGGTCATGCCATTTGGTTTGACAAATGCACCTGCCACATTTCAATCCTGCATGAATCATATATTCAATAAGCAGTTGCGCACACACTTGTTGGTGTTCTTTGATGACTTGCTCATTTACAGTCAGACTTGGGAGGAGCACTTGAGACATCTTGACAAGGTCTTGAGTATCATGGAGGAGCAGTCACTCTACGCTAAGGCTTCAAAATGAGAATTTGGCCTTAGAGAGATATTATATTTGGGGGATGTGATCAGTGTAGAGGGAGTACAGGTCCATCAGGAGAAGATACAGGTGATATTTGATTGGCCACCACTTAGGACACTCACAGAGTTGCGAGGCTTCTTTGGATTGTGCAGTTACTATAGGCGGTTTGTGAGGGGATTTTCACAGTTGGGAGCACCTTTGACAAATTTGACAAAGAAAGGTGCATTTAGTTGGTCAGAGGAGGCACATCGAACTTTTGATAAGCTCAAGTAGGTGATGAGTAGTTTCCCAGTATTGGCGCTTCCAAATTTCACACAACCATTTGTTTTGGAGTGTGATGCTTCAGGTGAGGGCATAGGAGCAGTGTTGATGCAAAACAGACATCCTATAGCTTTTGAGAGCCATGAGTTGAGGGGACCTGAGAGACTATACTCCATCTATGATAAGGAGATGCTCGCCATTATGCATGCCTCGCCATTATGCATGCCTCGCCATTATGCATGCCTTGGCGAAATTCAGACAGTACTTAGTTGGAGGGAAGTTTGTGGTGAGGACCGATCACAACAGTCTGAGATACTTCTTGGAGCAGAGGGATTTGAATGAGAGGCAGTAGAAGTGGGTCAGCAGGATACAGGCATATGACTTTGATATAGAGTATGTGAAGGGAAAAAAGAATGTTGTGGCAGACGCCCTCTCTAGGAGACCTTCAATTTGCTCACTTTCAAAGATTTCCGCAGATTGGAAATCCCTCTTGTTGGTAGAGTACTCCAAGAATAAGTTTGCTTGTGAGTTGATGGATGGGTTGATCCAGGATGACAGGTATCGAGTGGTGGACGATGTGATTTACTACAAGGATAGGATTTACTTGGTGCCAAAGTCTAGATTGAAGGAGAAGATATTGCAGGCTTCTCATGACACTCCCTTAGTGGGCCATCAGGGCTATTTCAAAACTTACAGACAGGTCAGAGAGAGGTTCTCTTGGAAGGGCCTCAAGGATGATGTACTAAGACATGTTAGGGAGTGTGTGACTTGTCAGCAGAACAAGTCAGAGCATACACATCCGGCCGGATTACTTCAGCCATTGCCTATCCCAAAGCAGAAATGGGAGAGCATTTCTATGGACTTCATCACAACTCTACCTAAGGTGCATGGGAGAGATAGTATCTTTGTGGTGGTGGATCGGTTGATGAAGTACGCTCACTTCTTTGCTATTCCAACTGAGTACAGGGCACCACAGGTGGTTGAGTTATTTTTCAGGGGGATCTTTAGATTGCATGGGCTACCTCGGAACATAGTCAGTGACAGGGATAGTAGATTCATGAGTGCATTTTGGCAGGAGTTGTTTAGGTTGGCAGGTACTGAGTTGACTCCGAGCACGAGTTATCACCCTCAGACAGAGATTATGAACAAATGGATTGAGGGGTACTTGGGCAACTATATTGCAGGGCAGCAGCGGGCTTAGATTAAGTGGTTGCACTTGGGGGAGTATTGTTATAATACCACCTATCATATGTCCATTGGGATGAGTCCTTTCGGGGCCTTGTACGGTTACGATGCACCTTCATTTATGGAGATGGCTTTTGGTGATAGCAGGGCTTCCAAAGCCAAGGATTGGATTAAGGAGAGTTAGGATATTTTGAGGGCACTCAAAGATAACCTACAGGTGGCACAGAATCAGCAAAAGACATATGTTGACAGACACAGGGTTGAGCGCAGTTTTGAGGTTGGTGATTTGTTATACCTTCGCTTGCAGCCCTATAGACAGTCCTCTCTTAAAAAGAGTGGATTCGAGAAGCTCAAGCCCAAATTTTATGGACCGTACAGGATTATCAGAGGGGTTGGAGAGGTAGCATATGAGTTGGAGTTGCCTGAGAGTAGCAAGATCCACAATGTATTTCATGTTTCGTGCCTTAAAAAGGCACTAGGACAACAGGTTACTTCTTCTTCAGAGCTTCCACCACTGGACGAGGAGTGACACTTCGTCCTAGTCCCTGAGGAGATTATAGACACTCGGGAGAGGAGACTGAGGAACAGGGTGGTAAAGGAATACCTGGTGAGATGGAGGGATTTGCTAGCTGAGGATGCCATATGGGAGAATGAGCAGATTCTTCAGCACCCGAGTCTGCAATTGCTTGAGGACAAGCAATTTCGGAGAGGGAGGACTGTAATGTCCCCTTCCAGCTAGCCACTCAACTTGCCTCGTTGCCTTTTTAACTCCCGAAGGCAATTGGCAAACAAGGAGTCATTTATTTAATTGCTTAATTATTACCTAAGTTCAAAATTAATCTCTAAGGTAATATTAAGTAATTAATTAAATTATTTTGTGAAGTGACTATAAAATTTGACTAAGTGACTAAGGGAAATATTTCATTAATGAAACTATACAAAAAGTCACTTTATTATTTTGAAAGAGCAAATAAAATGAAAAGGAAAATAGTCACTTACGGGGCATGAAGGAAATATATGGAAAAAGGTCTCCATTTTGAATGCACCTTATGAATGAATTTTTAGACATTGCATACCTTTTTACGGGTGAGCTCGAGTTCATGCCTTAGGGTTTGAAGGCTTAGCAGGTCAAGGTTCGGATGTGAAATAACATCCCTAGCTGGAAGAGTCACGTTTTTGGGAAGGAAAGGATCTTTCCATTGAAGGACGAGTTTGGGATAAATTTGAAAATGCAACGCTAGGCTTAATTCATCATTTTCGTGATTACAGTTCAGTGAAATCCATGCTAACTCTTGGGCCGATTTTGGAAGCCCATACATTCTCTTTGAAGGCGTTTTAATATGATGTAAACCTAGGTGCCCTTATTTCCACCATGAAACTTCATCCATAAGCCGTTTTGTGAAGAAGCTGGTTGAAGAACAGGGAGACGCGATTTCTTGAGAAATACGTTTGTTGAAGTTCGCTTTTGCTGAGTCGTGGCCATCTGACAGCTTAGAGGGACACGGCTCATAGCTGGAAGTGATCATTTATGGAGATTTTTGGTATTCAACAAACTGCTATAGCATTTACCAGGCGTGGCGCCTCATTCTGGGCAGTCTGTGTCTTTCACAAGTGCGTATCAAATTCCCAGGTTCTAAATACAGGTTGGGAATCTCTTGTAATTGCATTTTAATTGCTGTTATATGTTCTGCACTTTCGTAAGGTCAATCTGAGCACCGTTTTCTCATGAAACAATCCATCAAAGTTGCCCTAGCTGCGCACATTATATTTCAATCAGGTCTGTAATAAATTTTCTTGAAGCCATGGTGTGTAGCCCTGTTAAAAGGAGCAAACCTACATTTAGCTGCTGCAAATTCCTGGGTAGTTTCTATTTTATCATATCTGTATACAATGCTCAGAAATAGTCTTTCCTAGAGTCAGCATATGGTGCAGGTTGGGGTCTTTAATTGCTTGGTCTTTTCATGAATGTAAATGATCTGATTTCAATTGTGTTTCTGAGATTAAGGTGGCTGGGTGTAAGTCTGGGCAGTCTGTTATCATATAAGAGTCCATTAATTATTTTGACCTATTCAAATGAAGTGATGATATATGTGTGGCTGACATACTGTCTACTTGAATTGTTGCAACGTAGATGTTGATTTCTTACATTCCATAAGCATTGTTTATATTTCATGCATGCAATCTGTTCCATGTGGTTTATATGAAGTAACATCCCAACGAGTCCTCTTCAAACCAAACAAATTGAACACCAAATACAGTCCATTTCAAGGGGAAGTTACAGGCAGAAAGTTATATCAGTCAAGGCAATATTCAGTACGCTGTTTGATAAAAATCCAAATGCTTGAAATCATAAAAATTAAGTCAGAAATTACAAGGAACTTTACAGGACTTTACCTTGGCTCATGCTATTCTTTCTTCATATGGCGGACTTTACCCTTTGTCAAGCCATCTCTCCCTTGGTTGGAGTGGATTTTCCTTATTGTCATACCATATATCTCTTTCTTGGGGTGGACTTTGCTTAAGTCCATGCCATCTTCTTTGGAGCGGACTTCACTTACCCTCAAGCCATTGCATTGTGAGCTGGGCGGACTTCACCTTGAGTTGAGCCATGGTGGGGCGGACTTCACTTTGGCTTGTGCCATTCAAACTTCTCTTGTGCTGGGCGGACTTGACACTCCCTTATGCGATTCCTTGTTGTCCATGGCAGACTTGTCTTAGTCTCAAGCTATTGCCTTGAGCGCCATCTTACATACTTAGGCAAATTTTGCCATGAATTCCATGCTGGTTATCTCGCCATGTGCCCCTTTTTTTATTCCTTTTTATTGATTTTGGCGATTTTCTATTGGTTTTTAAAGAGTTTTGATTGATTTTTTTAAATCCAGGCACTTTTCAAATATGGAAACCCTACCAAAAATATAAACTTTTCCAAAATAGTAAGTTTCCAGAAATAGCCCCTAAAAAATAGGAATTGCAACATGGGCCAAAAATGCCAAAAATAAAGTCCCTAAAAATGAGGGGAGTGGAGGAGAAATCCCACAAAGTAGGAGATGTCGAATTGAAACAACGACAATCAATCTTCATCCCTCGGGCCCTCTAAGCCCGTGATGATGTTGCACAATGATTCCAAATTCTTCACTTGACTCGGGTGACCATTCAAAAGGGATGCGTGCATAAATATCTTGGCTAGCTTTTGTATGGTGCTCTCTTATAGTGGTCTCAGTCTCCCATCTCCTAGCTCTCATTTGCATTTAGTTTCAGATCAATTAGAGGTGTTTCGAGCGAGATATGATCATTTGCTCAGGAGTGTTTGAAGCACAGATCATCGATGAAGAGGAGACCGAAGAGGCTGAATACGATACGGAAGGGATCCTGAATTTGAAGACCAATGTAATTCCAAAAGGGATGGTTGAATTAGAAAGATTGTTTGATACTGATAGATTGAGCAGAAATCAAAGCACTCAAGGCAATGATTGTGAGGCTGTCAATCTAGGAACAGATGAACAAGTGAAAAACGTTTTTATTGGAAAAGTCTGCACACCTGAAGAGAAAGAAGGCATCTTGAAGGTCATGAAAGAATTTCCAGAGGTGATAGCCTGGGGATATGAAGATCTCAAGACATGATACCTCGCTGATTACACATACAATTCCGTTAAAGCCAGGCAGTAAGCCATTCAGACAAAGGCAGAGGCCAGTGAATCCATTGTTAGAGCCGTTGATTTATCAGGAAGTCAAGAAGCTCCTCACGGCCAGGATTTTTTTCTTGTAAGGCACTCCACGTGGGTCGCCAATCTAGTACCAGTTAGAAAGAAGAATGGAGAGATAAGGTTATGTGTAGACTTCCGCAATTTGAATAGGGCCTCTGAGAAGGATAATTATCCCTTGCCTTCATTAGATGAAGTATTGCAAATAGTGAATGATTCACAAATGATGTCCTTCTTGGACGGATACTCAGGATATAATCAAGTAATGGTTGAACAAGAAGACAGATTGAAGACAGCGTTCACCACGAAATGGGGGACCTTTGCCTACAGAAGGATGCCTTTCGGCTTGATCAACGCAGAAGCTACTTTCCAGCGAGCAATGGACATCGCCTTTCGAGACCTTGTCGGAAAGTGCATAATTATTTACATGGATGACTTGACCGTGTTCTCAAAGAAAAGAGGAGACCACGTTGAAGATTTAAGGAAGATATTTTAGAGGTGCAGAAGATTTGGTCTCTCTGAATGCTAAGAAATGCATGTTTGGTGTCACCGAAGGCAAATTGTTGGGCCATGTTATTTCAGAGAAGGGCATATCAATTGACCCCAAACATATTGAAGCTATTTCAAGGATTGGTTTGCCCGGAAGTCAGAAAGAGTTGAGATCGTTCTTTGGCAAGATCAATTTTGTCAGAAAGTTTATAACTGGGTTTGCCGAGATAGTGAGGCCACTAAACGAGATGTTGAAGAAAGATGCAAATATAGAGTGGACTCCACAAACTAGAAAAGCTTTCGATGAGATCAAGCAAGCTATAGTGGATGCTCCAGTGCTGGTCAGTCCAGACTATACAAAACCTTTCTATCTGTATTCATTTGCCTCAGAGCACACCTGTGCCGCAGTATTGACTCAAAGAACAGAAGAAAGGGATGAACATCCGATTGCTTTTATGAGCTCACCCTTGAAAGAAGCACAGTTAAGGTACCCAAGCAATGGAAAGCAAGCGTACGCTTTAGTAAAGGCTGTCAAGAAGTTCAGACATTACATCTTGAGAAGCAAGGTTCATGCGATAGTACCTGACGCCACAGTGAAGACCTTGCTGATGCAAAATGAGTTAGGTGAAAGAAGAGGCAAGTGGGTCGCCACTTTGCAAGAATATGATATAGAGATACAACCTCTGAAATTGGTCTGAGGACAAGCTTTGGCTCAAACAATCGCAATGGTTGGTCCAGAATTAGTTCAACAAACGTATGTATTGGAGGAAGTGTCTCCCGGAGAATGGTACGATGACACTGTCTATTACTTGCTGAATCACAGATGCCCTCGCCATTTAAATCCAGTCTAGCGGAGAGCGTTAAGAATAAGAAGTCAAAGGTTTATGCTTCAAGGATCAGTTCTCTATAGGAGGAACTATGAAGGTATTTATTTGAGATGTGTAGGAAAACAAGAAGCGAAGCAGTTAATGGAACACTTCCATGAGAAGTTTGGAACCGGACACGGAGGAAGTCTAGCCACAGCTCATCAGATCCTGAGGGCTGGATATTATTGGCCCACGCTCTTCAAAGAAACTTATGAACATGTGAAAGCTTGTCACGTCTGCCAGACAGCAGCTAATAGAGGAAGGCATCCCGCAATGCTCTTACAACCAGTGATTGAAGTTAGACCTTTCGCCAAATGGGGACTAGATTTTATTGGTATGATCAATCCACCGTCATCAGGCCAGCATAGATATATTTTGACAGCGACAAACTACTGTACCAAATGGACAGAAGCTCAGGCTTTGAAGCAGTGCACATCAGAAATGGTTATCAGATTTCTTGAGGAGAATATTGTGACAAGATTTGGATGCCCCCATGTCCTGGTCAGCGACAATGGTTCAGCTTTCTCATCGTTGAAGTTTTCCAACTGGGCCTTTGAGTATGGAATTACATTGAAGTTTTCCTCCAATTACTATCCACAAGGGAATGGACTAGCAGAGTCCACAAACAAGAACTTATTGAATGCCATTAAGAAGTTATTAGACAAGAATCCGAAGGATTGGCACACACAGTTGAGGTTTGCCTTATGGGCGGACAGGATGAGGACAAAGAGTTCCTTGGGAACATCTCCCTACCACTTGGTTTACGGACAGGATCCGGTTTTTCCAGTCCAGCTGAGGATCCCAACTCTCCAATTCATTCAATAATACCTCGAAGGAGAGGATCAAGTTCAAACAAGACTGTCTTAGTTGATGCATCTAGAGGAGAAAAGAGATGAAGCTCTTGAGAATTTGGCGAAGCACCAAGCAGTGGTGAAGAGATGGTTTGATAAACAAGCTAAGATCAAGTCGCTCAGGATTTCTGACTTGGTTTTATATTGGGACAAGGCCCACGAGAAGAAAGGCGACCACGACAAATTTGACAAGTTATGGTTGGGTCCATATCAGATTTATGAAATCCTTGGGGATAATGCATTTAGATTGCGTACATTGACAGGGGAGGATGTCCCGTTGCCCGTCAACGGGCAGTTCCTCAAGCATTATTTCCAGTTTTAGGTTCTCTCCGAGAGCCTGCTTTGTAAAATAGTTAGATTAGATTTGCTTTCTCGTTCGTTTGCTTTCCGTTGCTTTCCTGTTTTCCTTTGTTTTGGTTTTGGTTTGCTGCCCTCTGGGTTTTTGGTCTGGCGTTTCCATCCCTTGAGTAGTCCGCTCAAGTGGTTTTGGTTTGGAATGGGCAGGAATTTTAGGATTTTCCCGTTGAGAAGGGGGGTGATGATGTTTTACTTTCACAACGTGGTTTCTTTCCACTGGAATTTGCATAAATTTTTGAAAAGGACTAAGGTTGTTTTCCTTTTGTCATCATCCAGTCTAGCGATTGAGCTCGTCTCGGGAGGTTAACCCGTTATTGTGTCTCAGCACATGAGTCTAAAGACCTTAAAAATCTTACCTATCTCCATTCTGAGTCATTTTGGTTTCTTGGGAAAGGTCTTGGCAGGTGAAAATTTTACGTCTTGCTTCAGCGCCACTACAATTCTCAAACCCATTGGAGGCTTCATTGCCTGCCAGCCAATCAAGGAATTGACAGAGAAATCAAATGAAGAAAAGAAAATGTGCTCAAAAGAAACATCTGAAAACAGAAAAATGAGAAATGAAAAATGAAAGAAATATTATGAAATATTGGTTTTGGGAACATACGAGTAACTCCACTGGGGCTATAGACGCCCGGCCGACAGTGGAGCAATATTCGTGAGAATTGTAGCGACAACCTTGTCGGGGCTATGGACGCCTGACTGGCAGCGGGGCAATGTCCAGGATGCTTTTGAAGTTAAGATATTTATATAACTTGTCACGGCCGATTCCGGAAGTCGATATGGTTTAGAGATGGAACGAATGCATACACTCACAGGGTTTTAGATGAAAGTGTTCTTATCCAATATCGGATTCTTCTCCCCTTTTGAGTAAGTGTCCTTTCCGTATGATGGTTTGAGGAAGACTAATCTGAGTTCAATTCTTAAAGTGTTTTTTCAACACTTTCCCGTGGAGTCGCCAGATGTTGTGACCTTTTCACACATCGCCCCATTCAAGATGGGGACCCTAAAATTTTGCTCCATTCAGTCCACATTGGCTTGGTTTTCTTTCTCACTTCTGTCTCTTTTACGATGTCCGCCTTTTGAGGGGTTGTGCCGTCGGTGAATTTAAATAAAGCCCGGCCAAGTCCCGAAATTAGGGTTTCATTTTCTACGAGTCGGGTCAAGGTCGAGATAAAGTGAATAAATTGAAAATTAGACTTAACGTTGTTGTCGGTGTGTTTCAACGGGCTCGACCAAAGTTTCATCGATGGGTGCCACTATTTTTAGTAAATGTGAAATTGAACAATTTGTCATCATTTGAAGTTAGATAGTCACCACGGTATTCGAGGAGCATAGGTGCTTCTTGAGGCCAAAATTTAGTAACGGACAACTACTTTATTTTTTAGCGAGTTCGACACAAGGCTAATTCGAGTTCGGATGCAAAGTTTTTCTTTGCATAAATATATTCCTTACGGGTTTTAAGAGACCTTGGCGGCGATATAACATACCGTGAGGCGACAACTACGAATTGACCTTCGAGGCTATTTTTTAGGGTTTGCATATCGGGGGTTTATTTTGCATGTCAGAGTTCACGATGGGTTTTTAAAGGCTTAGCGATGGTTATGACATACAAGAAAGCGAAGATAATCACTCGATGAGGAACTTGCTATTTTTAGCGGGTGTGTCTCGTAGCTTCGGTTCAAATCACGAGCTGATCGCGGTGCCACGAAGCGAAGAAATGAGAATCATTTGATATGCATGCGGAAGCGAATTAGGGTTTTCAGCCGGGTTAAAAAAGAGGGGTCAAAAGTCAGAATTTTCAAAAACCGGTGTAAACCACCGCGATCAGCATCCTTCAGGCTATCTGCTGGTAAAATTTCGAGTCAAATGGAGCACTTACTATTTATAGTAAGTCAATTTGGAAACTGGCTAAAAAAAGTAAATCAGGCGCATGCGTCAGCGTCAGCAGTAAGGTCACGTGGTGAGGAACATGCTATTCAAATCTCAAGTCAATCGGAGCAGTGGAGCTATCAGAAACATGAGGTCACTATTTATAGTAAACCACCTTCAGAAATGGGCTAAAAATAGCAGGGTGATTAAAAGTGGCAGGGTCGACAGGACAACAAGGCTATGAGGATGCAGTGTGCAAAGTTTCAGGCCATTCCGAGCTTCAGAGGTGCAAAATTGAGAAGGCTTACTATAAATAGCAGGGCATAAAATACTGGCAAAAACGATGAAAAAGTCTAAGTCTGGAACTTCATCCAGTTGACAAGCTTAAATGCGCCCAGTTGATAAGGAAGCATGGAAAATTTCAAAGTCATGAAGCTCGTCCTTCACACCGGGCAAAATGCGCCCAAACTGGAAAAGTCAAAAGAAGTCAACATCATTCATCCTTCTGCCTAGCTTAAATGCGCCTAGTTGATGATGAAGCACAAAAAAAGTCTAAGTATGGAGTTCATCCTTCACCTAGGCCAAAATGCGCCGAAGGTGCAAAAGTCAAAGAGAAGTCAACAAAGTTTATCCGGCAAGCATGCCTAAATGTGCCCACCTTGAAGAAGGAAAAGGTTTAAAAATTTTCTAAGTGTAAAAATCCGCCACCCCCCTCAAAATGTGCCCATCCTCCTCAGGGGGTGAAATGCGCCCAAATGCATGCATGTCAGGACAAAAAAATGGAAGGTGAAGAGTCACCCAAAGGCGTTGGAGAAAGTTTATCCACCAGCTATGTCTAAATGCGCCCGAAATAAGAATGAGTCAAACAAGTCAAAGTTTAATCCTCCACCTACATGAAAATGCGCTCAAGCAAGTAGGGAGTCAACAAGTCAAAATAAGTTCGTCCTCCTCAAGGGGTGAAATGCGCCCAAACAAGGTTATGTGAAGACAAAAATGGGAAGTCGAAGAGTCATCCAGTGGACATGCTCAAATGCGCCCAAGTTTAGATGGTAAAAGGTTGAATGGAGTGAAAGGTGGTAAATGAAGTGAAAGACACTTCATGGCGTGGTCAATATGAGGTAAATGCTAGGCGTTATCTTCCTTCAAGCCTCAAATGCGCCCAAGGTGGTGAATTCTAGGCGTGGTTTTTGATTTTTTTTCCTCAAGTGCTAGGCGCCAAGGGTGGTGGGAGTCATGTCCCCTTCTCAGTGACATCTCTCAGAGCACAGGATTGGCCTATCATACGACCCTCATAGGCTAATGGACTGGATAGAGGGTCATTTTGGAGCTTGGCTCAGCTTCAGTGGCAGAGTTTGATCAGTAGGCTTTTGTTTGGGCTCGATCGGAGACTTCTTGCAGAAGTTGCTATTTTTAGCAGTTCCTGGCAGTCAGCGTGGGACCCCTGCTATTTTTAGCAGTATGGCTTTGGCAGTGTTCAGAATCACTTCAGTGTTCGTCAGCTTCAGACGGATCAGTCATCGGATGAATAACGAGGGAGATATTAATATTTAATTGTATTAATTAAATATTAATTATTTGATGATTATAATATAAAGTTATAATATTAAATTATAGCAAACAGTTCTATGAGGGGTTGCCATCCATCGAGAGGGCCAAATTGATCATTATGTTTTATTATAAAAATTTGGTACGAGAATATGAAGCAAAATAATGAAAAGTCTGAATTTTAATGAAAACCCTATTATTGAAATCGCACTTTTGAGGTTATTCTTGAGTTGCATTGGAAATGGAGCCATTATGTGGTTATTGATTTTGAGGTGATCAGCTTTGATGGAGCAGAGACTTTAGGGTTTCGGTTAATTCCTTGGGGAACGAGCCATCTCCACTGGAAGCAATTCAGAGAGTGTGAAATAACACTTGATCTATTGCAGCTGAGAGATTTCTTCATTCAGAAGAAATTACAGAGCTTCATATTGAGACAAACTTTAGAGTTATCAGAGATATTCATTATTCAGAAGGATTATTGCACAGAGGCGCCTATATTCATCATATCCAGAGATTCCAGAAGAGCCGTACAAATTGCATTTATTACAGCAGCAGACCGTACCTTTCTGTCAGGCCGTACTTGCATGAAAAGGCGTGTTTTTGCTTTGAGCCAAAGCACCTATCTTTTGACTTGCAATCTTCGTCATCTTGGAGCGCTGGGGTTGCTGGAGGCTTTTGAGATCATCAGACTGGAGGAGAAACCAATATTCATTGCAGCCGTACCTTCTCAAGCTGATCATTTATTGCTGTATCAAAAATCAGGTTTTCATAAAATCATTGCCTTTTACTTTGCATGTTATCAGACCTTCATTGTAACTGTCTCAGAAGATTTATATTAAGATTGGCGTCCATTCTGGCTATTGATTTCATCGTTATCAAAGTAGATTTATTTGTATTGAATTTATTATCATTTTTCAAGCAAAATCGCATTCTTCATTTATTGTTCAAAAACCTCAAAAACGTCAAAAAAATCAAGAATTGCAAAAAACAAACCAAAACTCAGTCAGAAGCAAAATCAGGGGAAACTAGGGTTTCTACAGTGGTATCAGAGCTAAATCCTGCCATCCTGAGGATTTAGCCATCATATGCAGCCAGAGGAGTTTGATACATACAGGTACTATACTCGCAGACGTGCCTTGATTGAAAGGCAACGTATATTGAGCAGGCAGCCAGAAAACATGGTTGACAGAAATGACAGGGCTGACAGAACAGACATACCTAGGACAGAGATCCCACAGAATAACAGAGATCAGGACGATGCAGAGGTCTTGCATGCACTCAGAGATCTTCGTGCAGGACAACGGCGGTCCGATGATGTATTACAGCAGGTGGCAGTGGCATTGCAGAGATTAGGTACTTCGAGGAGACCATCACCACATCGTGACGATGACAGGAGTGATGCAGGGTCACGGAGAGCTCCTAGGACAGTGTCACGGACAGCAGATAGGCCTACCAGGCCTACTTTCACGAGACAGGAGCCCGATGAGGCTATACCAGGTGAGGAGTAGGATGATTTGTTCGCTGATAATCTTATGGCAGCGAACAAGGAATGGGAGTTGGTACCGCCTGCGGTTAGAGAGAGGATTACCTTCGACCATTTTATCACTCAGAGGAGAGAACACAACAGGGCTCGTCAGGATTGGAGACCCAGATACCAGAACAGTGATTTGAAACATGCAACAAACAGGCTTAATCTGGTGATGTTCGATGGTAGTGGTAAGATGACAGCCCAAGCTTGGATTAGTAAGCTTGATACATTCCTCACTTTGCGTCCGATGGCTGAGAGAGACGCTATTAGATACACTACACTGCACCTCGAGGGAGTGGCTTACGACTGGTGGCACCACGGTATGGTGACTTTACAGCATGACAGGATCACTACATACCAGGAGTTCGTGGATAGATTGGTTGAGAGGTTTGACAGGAAGGATCCGGAAACCTACTTCAGAGACTTAGCTCAGTTGAGGCAGAGTGGCAGTCTAGAGACCTATATCGGTGACTTTCAGAAACTATCAGTCATGGTCCCGAATATATCAGAGAGGAGATTGGTAGTACTCTTCATGGAGGGTTTGATAGAGCCACTGAGAGGCTGGATCAAAGCCTTTGATCCACCGTCATTACAGGAGGCAATGAAGAAAGCACAGAACATGGAGTTAGTAGCCCCGTCGAGTAGATTCAACTCCAGAGGTTCTTCATCATTCAGGGATAACAAGGGTTTTAACTGAAATAAGGACAAATCTGATTTTAACAAAGAAAAATGAGACTTTAAAAACGATTTGAAAGGTAAATCAGCAGCTCCACCTTTGGATCGTGAGTCCCTAAATGACCTACGCAGGAAGAAGCTTTGCTTCTACTGCAAAGGACCATATGACGCCAATCACGATTGTCCTCTAAGACCTAAGGGCAAGGCAAATCGAGTGATGTGGGCATACTATGAGGACTCCGAATCAGAAAATTCCAAACAGCAAGAGCATTCTGATGATTCAGAGTCAGAGGCTCCAGAGCCTAGAGCAGAGACAGAGCCCGAGCTTCAGATACAGGAGGTCCGTTTATCTAGCATTCAGCAGGAGGGTTCTTTCCGGATTCGTGGTGTGTTAGCAGGACAGAGGGTCATTACCCTATTAGATACAGGAGCCACGCATAATTTCATAGATGCTAGATTCGTTGAGAAACGTGGACTCATCACTGAGGAGTTCGAGGGCATTAGAGTCAAAGTGGTAGATGGATACACTTTGAGATGCGAACGCATGATTAAGGATCTCCCTTTACGCTTGAACAATTATGAGTTCAAGGCAGATTATTATGTTGTTAATATGGGGGACATTGATTTGGTCTTGGGAATGAAATGGTTACATTCATTGGAGGAGGTCACACTTCGTCTCAAGGACATGGAGATCCGTTTTGAGGTTGACGGGAAGACTCACATACTTAAAGCAATTCGGGACAGCGACCTCAAAACAATTTCTTTTCGCCGGATGGAGCGGCTCATGCGTCATGACATGGTGGAGTGGGCTGCCGAGTGTCATTTAGCACCTATACAGGAGGGACAGCAAAAGACAGAATATCATCCGGACATTCAGAAGTTGAGAATCAAGCATGACAAGGTGTTCAATGATATTCCGCCAGGTAGACCTCCAGATAGAGGCATAGAGCACATTATTGAGCTCGAGGAGGGTGCGAAGCTCGTTATGATAACTCCTTACAGACATCCTAAAAGATTAAAGGATGAGATAGAGAAGACAATAAAGGAGTTACTTGCTATGTGTCACATTCGACCTAGCAAATCACCGTTCACTTCTTCGGTTGTATTGGTGAAGAAGAAGGATGGAACGTTACGTATGTGCATTGATTACAGGGTCTTGAATAAGAGGACAATCAAGAACAAATACCCGATACCGAGGATTGACGAGCTTATTGATGAGCTCCATGGCGCATGTTACTTTACTAAGATTGATTTACGGTCGGGATATCATCAGATCAGAGTCCGAGAGCAGGACATAGAGAAGACTGCCTTCCGATGTCATTGTGGGCACTTCGAGTTCGTGGTGATGCCATTTGGGCTCACTAATGCGCTAGCCACTTTTCAGTCTACGATGAACAGGGTTTTTCATTCATTGCTGAGGAGGTTTGTGTTGGTTTTCTTCGATGACATCCTTGTATACAGCAGGACTTGGCAGGAGCACTTAGCTCATTTGGAGACAGTGTTGAGTATCTTGGAGAGGGAGTCCTTGTATGCCAAGGAATCCAAGTGCGACTTGGGAATGACCGAATTGCTTTATCTAGGTCATATTATCAGTGCAGATGGAGTGCGCATGGATCCTGAAAAGATCCGCGCCATTATTGACTGGCCTACACCGGCAAACCTGACACAGTTGAGAGAGTTTCTCGGTTTGTGTGGATTCTACCGCCGATTCGTGAATGGTTATTCACGATATGCAGCCCCGATGACAGATTTAATAAAGAAGGGGGCATTTGTTTGGACTCCTGAGGCACAGGAATGCTTTGATAGATTCAAGGAGTTGATGACCACATGCCCTGTGTTAGCACTTCCAGATTTTACGAAGCCTTTTGAGCTTCAGTGTGATGCATCAGGTGAGGGCATTGGTGCGGTGCTTATGCAGGACAAGCACCCGATTGTGTACGAGAGCCGCAAGCTCAGAGGACCCGAGAGACTATATAGCATTTATGATAAGGAGATGCTCGCGATCATGCATGCCTTAGCAAAATTCAGGCAGTATCTTGTTGGCAGCAAATTTTGCATAAAAATTGATCATAACAGTTTGAGACACTTTTTAGGGCAGCGAGATCTGTGTGAGACAGCAGAAGCGTTGATGGGGTTGCGAGCTTATGACTTTGATATTTCATATATCAAAGGTACCCAGAACGTAGTGGCTGATGCACTTTCACGTAGACCGTACTTGAGCACTATGGTTCATATCTCGGAGGATTGGAGGCATATGATAGTGGCAGAGTATGCCAAGGATAGTTGGGCCTCCGGCATTGTTGAGGGATCAGCAGTTGATACCAGGTATACGCTTGTAAATGACTTGATCATTTACAAGAATAGGATATTTTTGATCCCAGGTTCAGAAGTGAAGAACATAATTTTGCGAGCCTTTCATGACATGCCTACAGCAGGACATCCCGGATACTTCAAAACTTCTGATGAGATCTGGGGAGAGGTTCATGGAAAGGACTCAAGGAGATGTTCTTTGTCGTGCCCATTGAAGTGCCACATTTTGTCGGTGAGCAAGCGAGTGCGTGCCCGGCGGGTTTACTACAGCCACTTCCGATTCCTGACGGGAAGTGGGAATGCCTGTCGATGGATTTTATCACGGGCTTGCCTAAAGCCCAAGGGCGTGATTGTATATACGTGGTTGTGGATCGGCTTACGAAATATGCCCACTTCTTTCCGATCACCACGACTTACATTTCTACAGTGTGAGAGGTATTCTTCGCGAGGTGTTGAGACTTCATGGGTTTGCCTCGAGCATTGTGGTGACGAGATAGTCGGTTCTGGTAACTTTTGGCGGGAGTATTCGGGGCTTTGTGGGACCGAGCTCACTCAGAGCACTAGTTACCACCCATGAGGCGGTGATGAGCAATTGTGGTCCAGTGGGTGGAAGGTTGCCTCCGAGCTATATAGCGGGGCAGCGGAAGGGGCGTGGGTCAATCGATACATTTGTGTGAGTATTGCTACAACTCGACATTCCATATGACCATTGGGATGTCTACCCTTCAAATGAATTATGAAGTGAGGAGTTTCCTTGATTTGCTTTCTTGGGCAGTAGAGTCTTGGGAGTGTGGGAGGTTGGTTGCAGGAGAGTCAGGACACTATGAGGGCTCTCAAGGAAAATATAGCCAAGGCACAAAATCAGCAGAAACAGTATGCGGATCAGAAGAGGACGGAGAGGCATTTCGAGGTGGGTGACATGGTTTACCTCATGCTGCAGCCCTACCGTCAGTCCACTCTTAGGAAGAGTGGGTCAGAGAAGCTCAAGCCACGTTATTACGGTCCTTTCAGGATCCTGAGGAGAGTTGGCGAGGTGGCTTACGAGCTTGAGCTTCCAGCAGAGAGCAGGGTACACAATGTATTTCATGTATCACGCCTCAAGAAGGCGTTGGGACATCGTGTGGTACCATCTGCAGTTCTATCTCCCTTAGATGATGAGGGAAAGTTGATCTTAGTACCTGAGTCCATCACAGGTATGGGGGCCTTGATTCTTGTTAGGAGGACTAGGGAATGTCACGGTGAAATCTGATTTTGCTGTTGAGGATGCTTCGTGGGAGGTGAGGATATTACAGGCATCCGGCATTGAGATTGCTTGAGGACCAAGCAATTTCGGGAATGATTGTCATATCCCCTTCTCGGTGACATCTCCCGGGCCTGAGTTGGCCCTGTCCCGTCGACCCTCGTGGGCTAATGAATTGGATGAGGTCTTTGGAAAACGCTCGGCTTGATTAGCGAGTTTGATCAGTAGGCTTTCGTTTGGGCTCGATCTGAGACTTCTTGCAGAAGTTGCTATTTTTAGCAGTTCTTGGCAGTCAGCGTGGGACCCCTGCTATTTTTAGCAGTATGGCTTTGGCAGTGTTCAGAATCACTTCAATGTTCGTCAGCTTCAGACGGATCAGTCATCGGATGAATAACGAGGGAGATATTAATATTTAATTGTATTAATTAAATATTAATTATTTGATGATTATAATATAAAGTTATAATATTAAATTATAACTTAAGTGATTCTACTTGAGGGGGTCGCCATCATCAGAAGGGGCCAAATTGATCATTATAGTTTATTATAAAAATTTGGCTGAGAACTATGGAAATAATAAAATAATGAAAAGTGCGAATTTTTAATGAAAACCCTATTATTGAGGAAATCGCACTTTTGAGGTTATTAAGCAGTTGCATTGGAAATGGAGCCATTATGTGGTTATTGATTTTGAGAAATTGATCAACTTTGATCTGAGCAAGAGACTTTAGGGTTTCAAGTTCGAATTCCTTGGGGAACGAGCCATCTCCACTAGAAGCAATTCAGAGAGTGTGAAATAACACTTGATCTATTGCAGCTGAGAGATTTCTTCATTAAGAAGAAATTACAGAGCTTCATATTGAGACAAACTTCAGAGTTATCAGAGATATTCATTATTCAGAAGGATTATTGCACAGAGGCGCCTATATTCATCATATCCAGAGATTCCAGAAGAGCCATACAAATTACATTTATTACAGCAGCAGGCCGTACCTTTCTGTTAGGCCGTACTTGCATGAAAAGGCGTGTTTTTGCTTTGAGCCAAAGCGCCTATCTTTTGACTTGCAAATCTTCATCATCTTGGAGCGCTAGGGTTGCTGGAGGCTTTTGAGATCATCAGACTGGAGGAGAAACCAATATTCATTGCAGCCGTACCTTCTCAAGCTGATCATTTATTGCTGTATCAAAAATCAGGTTTTCATAAAATCATTGCCTTTTACTTTGCATGTTATCATACCTTCATTGTAACTGTCTCAGAAGATTTATATTAAGATTGGCGTCCATTCTGGCTATTGATTTCATCGTTATCAAAGTAGATTTATTTGTATTGAATTTATTATCATTTTTCAAGCAAAATCGCATTCTTCATTTATTGTTCAAAAACGTCAAAAACGTCAAAAAAATAAAAAATTGCAAAAAACAAACCAAAACTCAGTCAGAAGCAAAATCAGGGGAAACTAGGGTTTCTATAGTCATAAGGTGTTAGAAAAATTGCTAAGGCGTGGTGAAGTGATGTGTGTTTAAAAATTCTTCAAAGGCAAGGATGAATATAAAATGCGCCTTAAAGTATGAAATGAAAAAATAAAATATTGCCAAGGCGTTGGGTTTTTAAATGAATATTTTCAAGTGTGGAGTGAAGTGAGAAATAAAAGTGTGCTAGGCGAATAAAATTTTTCTAGTGAAGTTGATAAAATTTCCTCCACTGGCAAGTGAACCGAAATTTTCTAAAGCAAATTCTCAACGTGGGATGATTTAAAATATTTTCTAAGGCAAATATTTTCTTCTTAGAAAATACGCCTAAAGCACAGGGTGATGAAATTTTTCTCCGTGAGGCCCGGCAAATTTCCTCAGAGATGAAATCAGAGATGGATGATAATGCAGATAAACTCAAATTTTTCAAGTCAGAGCAACACAGAGTGATCACAGGCGAAGAATGAATTTAAATGGTGAAAATAATATTTTTCTAAGATTCAAAAATTCAAAAATTAAATGAACCCGTTCGTTAGGTACCCATGGATTCGAAGTGTTCTGAAGAAAATTCTCTTCTGGGTACTGGACGTTCGCGATGATAGATGGATTCCCAACTCTTCCGCACTTCGCCAACACTTTTTCAGTGGAGAATTTAATCAGTGCTCAAAATGTGAAGTTTCCTAAGGGAAATTTTAAAATTCTCTAAGGCAAGGATGAGTAAAATGTGTTTTCAAAATGAATTTTCTTCAAATGATGAATTCCAGATGAGTTGGCTAAATAATTTTGATCGAATTCTTCAGTGATGAATTTTCCAGAGATGATGAAGAGTTAAAATCGAATTCAAGTGACAGAGCTCCGGCTGGTGAGTGAAAAAGATGAATTTAAATTAAATTTTTCGAGAGTAAATTCAAAATGCCAGTCAAAGTCAAGTTTCTAGAAGAACAAGACTCCCGACGTCCAGAGACAAGTGTTAGAAATACCAGAGAGGGAAAATTCGAATTCTTGAAGTGGAGTAGTAGAAGTTTAATACACTGGCTAAAAATGGCTTCTTCTAGAATTCAATTTTGGCTATAAAATGAACAAGTTTCTCACTTCTTTTCACAGCTGAAGAAGTCGAATTTACTCTAAGTGAAGCATTGCAGTGAGTTGTTGAAGACTGGAGATTAAGTGAGTTCGAATTTTGGCTAAGTCTGGAGTTTGCTGAGGCTGCTGAAAGAGGGACGCCTTGAATTGCTGAGAGGTGCCTTTGCTGAAGTTTAGAAGTGCGAACTTGCTGATTGTTAGAGTCTGATTTGTTGCTGAAGTTGCCAGAGCTAAGAGGTACGACTTTGCTGGTGTAAGTGGCCGAAGTTTGATTCATTGCTGAAGTGGAAATTGCCAGTTGAAAAGGACGCCTTGAGGTGAAGTTGCTGAGAGTTTTCAGAGTGCAAATTGGTTGATTGCTGATTGCTGATACGAAGTTATAAAAGTTCGAGTTACTGATTAAGAGTGGTGAAGTGAGGTCACTGAAATTTTACTTAGAAACTTTTTCTAAGTGTTGAAGTTTGAATCTATTGAAGAAGAAGCTGAGTGTTGTACCCAAACCAAATTTTTTGCTTCATCAAGGCATTTTGCATTTAAAAGTCTAAACCTTGTTAAAATGTTGTAAAACACAGTTTTGGGCAATACCAAGCATGGGGTTTTTGTCAATAGTTTGTCAGTCAAAGTCAGTTATATTGATCAAAGCCTAAAGCAGAGACTCAGAATAGAGCTTTTCACGACGGAGGAGCATCTCATGACGACATTTCATATTGCAAACGGTCATTTCAATGATCAAAATGGAGTTTTCAGTGACCAAAATATGAAGATTTCAGAGGAAAAAGCACAAAAGCGCAAGTATAGCCTAGGGGCGCCCAGCTTGTTGGAGGTCAAGATCTGGTTTAAAATGTTCAAGGATCCAGTCAATCTCTTCAGAATTAGTCTGGCTATCCGTCGAGCTATCC
>VDFB02363294.1:121131-161575 GCA_007258455.2 Sequoia sempervirens
AAGCTATAAAAGTTGGCACATTCCAGGATCAACTCCGGACAACGAACCGCTGGTTGGAACCCGGCCGCTGCGTACAATCCGCTCTTCACAATATTGCGCGATGCCTCTGTAGGAAGATTGCCACCATGTCCATACATTCTGCGCATGAAGGCCTCGAGGTTGAAAGGCCCGAGGTTGGTGTCCGTCAGACTTCCGAACTTTGACACGATCTTGGATTCTGGGATAAAGGACTTCTTTAGACCCTTGATAATCATCTGCCTGGAGGCGTTCTCTTTGACAGCTTCGTTGTTTGCAGCCTTAGCTCTAGCTTTGCCGGTTCCAGCGACATCAGCCATCTGCAAAACAAAAAGCGAACATTACACCTTCAACCTTTTAAAATGAAAATCACGAGCGATGGCCGGCGAGTGGAGTTGGCTGCAAAAATAAATGCAAGTTAATAGCTTTAGCAACCAACTTCAACTTCGAACCTTGGCATATTTAAACTTCGTATTTCAACAACTTGCAGCCAAAATAAATTTATCTCCAGCAATCCCAACTCTGGAAAGTATAGCAACTTTAAAATCGACAACTTCGGAAGTTATACATCAGCAACTTCGAAGAATCAGTGAATTCGAAAGTTATAAGTTGTCAAGTTTCAAATCAGCTCTTGAAAAATCAGCAACTTCAAAAAATTTAAATCAAGAAGCTTGAAGTTGTAAATTATCAAGTTCAAATCAGCAAGTTTTAATAATTTCTAATCAGCTTTTCGAGAGTTATAAATCAGCAACTTTTGAAAAGTTTCAGCATTCTCAAATCAGCACTTCGAAAGTTATACATCAGCAACTTCGAAGGCTCGAACAATTTTAAATTCGATTTGATTCTAACATTCAACAATTTCAGAAAATTTAAAACTCAAGTAATTTCGAATTCAAACAATTTTTGACCTCCAGCACAAACAATTGATTTCAGCTTTTTCAATTTTAAACTTCGAAAACATTTCAACTTTCAGCAAAATATTGAATCTCAGCAACTTCGAGTACTCACCTCAGCAACATGAAGAAATAAAAATGCTTAACCCTTCAAACTTTATTTCAAATCGCAGCACTTCGCAACTCTGAATCTCAGCAACTTCAAGAAATCAACTTTCAGCAACTTTGCAAACTTCGAGAAATTCAAACCTCTTTGAAAAATCAGACTTAACACTTTCACACTTTCAGCAACTCTCAAATTAAATCTCACAACTCAATAATCTTCTCTCAATTCACCAGCATAAATCTGTACTTCGAATTTTGTGAGATGAGAATGAAAATCCTCAGAGTTTTATAGCCAAAAGCCGGTGCTAATTTTAGCAGATGCCTTTTATTCCCTTCATTATGACTGACGCATTTGCTAAATTTAAAAGGGAATATTCCAGTTGTCTTGCAGTCGTTATGGCAATTTGCTATTTAGGGAGATTCTTTGCTCAATTCAAATTTAAAACTTCCCTCCCGACTGCCAGTTATCTTCAGTAATTTCGAAAAATCAATTTTTACTCCGATTTGAAGTAATCTCAACTGCCTTTTTAAAATGGCATATTTAATTTATTAAAATTTAATTTAAATGCCATTTTAAATTATTTCTCCAGCGTCTATGAAAGTTTGACATCAACACTTTAAATCGGCTAGGCGTAATTTTATTTTCCATCCTTAATTAACTCCGAAATAAATTCTCCGTGTTTAAAATCATCCGATCTTTAAAATTTCACGTGTCAAAAATTAAAAGGTGAATTTAAAATTTGACTTAGGAAAATAATTAAATTAATTAAATTAATTTCTCCGTCCTTAGGCAAAATTTAAAATTGAGTGCCCGGAGAAATTAATTTTTCATCCCCAACGCCTTAGCTTGATTTTCATCCCACATCACGATTTTATTGAGCTTCCAATTTCAATTTTTCTACGCCTTAGCAACATTTTCAAGTTTAGGCGTTTTCTTTTTTAACTCTTTGTGTTTTAGTCCCTTGAGATTTGCCTTAGAAAATAAATCATCTTTTTAAACTCAAGGCGCAAGTATGTACTTTTTAATTTAATAAAAAAAATCAAAACGCCTTCAAAGGCCAATTTAAAATTTAACCCCTTCCTTCAACAGTGGGCGCATTTAAGCCTTAGTGTGTTCACTTCCACGCCTTAGGATATTTTTCAAAAAAAACTTTCAAGTCGTGATTTTCTTTTAATTTCAACACTCAATCTTTAAATAATTATGAGTCAAGGCGCATATGGGTGTTGATACTTTCAATTTTGAAGACTCGCTGAAATTTGACTCTGGGCGTATGACTTGGGAAAATCCTGATAGCTCCTTACACTTCAAAGGCGCATATGGCATATGGAGCCTCCAATTTATGCCTTAAGAGAATTTCGAGTCGTCCATCCTTTTGAGGCGCGTATAGAACTGAGAGCTTTTAGTTTTTCAATCTTTTTCCTTCCAGGCGCAAATGCATGGTGGGGGTTTCAATTGTGATGCCTTAGTCAATTTTCTCTATCCAAGGGCGCAAATCATACATTGTGCTTTAAGCTGAGGGCGCATATACCACGTTGAGGTTTCAGCTTGGGGCGCATTTAGTGTACTTTAGATCCTCCTCCAGGCACATATTGAAGTGTGAACATCAACATTCAATATCTAGGCGTAAGTCTATGATGGGGTTTTCACTTTGTCACTTAGGCGAGTTTGCAGAGGGGGGCGCATTTTCCATGGTGGAGGCTTCATTTTCGTGGCTTGATATTCCTTTCATGGCTTTGGGCGCATATAGCATGCTGAACTTTCAATTTCCACACTTAGCTAAATTTCAAAGTTGCTTTTCAAAGAGAGGCACATTTCCTATAGGCAACTTCCAGCTTTCAATTTTTTTATGATTTCATCATTCAATACTTCCAGAGAGGGGCGCAAATGACTATGTGAATGTTGAGGCGCATATGGTACTAACAACTTCCAATCTTACACATTGGGCGCATATCACTTGTCAAGCTTCCAATTTTGAATACTTAGAAAATTTCAACACCAAGGGCACATTTGACCCCTGCAAGTCTTATTTCCAACACTCAAAACTTCTCTTCTAAGCTCCCTGCTAGGCAAGGCGCATTTCATAGGGTCAACTTTTAGTTTACATCTGGGGCGCATTTGGCATATCTAACTTCCATTTCTCGTGCCTTAGTCAAATCTCGAGCCATCATCCTTCACACTACTAGGCGCAAATGGGACCCCCAATATTCAATTTCGGCACTTGGGCGAAATTTCTAAGTCTCCCAAGAGGGGCGCATCTAGACCCATGAGCTTCCATTTTTAACACTTAGACAAATTCTTATTCAACACCCAGGGCGCATTTTCAAGGCTAAGGTTTCATTTTTGGACACTTAAAAAATTTTCCAAAGTTGAGGAGGGGGCGCATTTGACCCATGAAACTTTAATTCACACCCTAGCCAAATTTTCTAGTCATCCTTAGGCGCATTTCCCTATGTCAACTTCCAATTTTCCAGACTTAGGCAATTTTCATCTCTTTTCGACTTTTCAAGGTGAGTTTTGATGCCGGATCCCAAATTTTATCAAACCTGGTGAATTTTACGCGCCTTGCCAAATTTAAGTTGGTTTTCTTCCGTCAACCCTAATTTGCCCTAGCATTCTATTTTTAGAAAGTTCTCTGAATTTTGTGCCATCGACTGAATTATGATTCCTGAAACCCTGATTTTTGCCGTGCTCTGAATTTCGACTGATTTGTGCCCGAAATCTGTTTATACCTGTTATTTTTAGCAACCTGCTAAAAATAGAAACTGCTCAGAAAGTATTCAAATTTCACATGTTGAACGCCTGAAACATGGTGATCGTGACTGGATGTCATTTTTGCTTGACTGCCATGCTCTGCCCTTGATTTTAGGAAACCCTAATTTTTCTGCCTCGGCCTGCTAAAAATAGCAATCATCTGATTCTTCATTCTCTGCAATTCTGTTTGCCTTGAAATTCGCGTCATGGACTCCTCATCACATGTTTGACTCGTACCTGCTGAGAATTGGTGTCGACCTGCTATTTATAGCTGCTTGTGAAGTGACTTACTATTTATAGTAAGTGCTTGTTTCTGAGACTTCCTTAGCTCCGTTTGTCTTGAAATTTGGATAGTGTGCTCGTGGTTGGTGAATTTTCCCGTTTGTGCTGATGCCGAGATCAACTTTCTATTTATAGCCCTCGTTTGGGACACCTTACTAAAAATAGCAGGTTCCCCGATTGCCTTCAAATTTTGCCAGCAGACCCTCTAAGGGATACTGATCATGATGGATACTTCAGTTTTGAGCGCCTTGTTGTCTGACTCCTCATTTTTAGCCCTTAAGCTCGAAACCCTAATTTTATGCACGTTGCTCAGATGAGCTCCGTTTGACCCCGTTTTAGTTGCATGATGATCCGTTTGCAGTTTTGAAGTGATAAGCTGCCTTAGTGGTACCTGCTAAAAATAGAAAGTGGTCGAAAAAGTGTCCATCCAGCTGCTGGATGATTTTGCATGTCACACTACCTGAAAAATCTCGAAAAACCCAAAAAAATCCTCAACATGCAAGCACTGCCTAAAAATAGTAAGTTTCTGAAAAGTGATCAGTTCCATTTGCATGTTACACCATTGCGAAGCTCTTGGAAAACCCAGAAAAGATATGTCGACATGCGCCGAAGAAGTCTGCATGCAAACCCTAATATCAGCCTCTGAAGGCTGAATGCTGAAAGTTGTCGTCTTGCTTTGCATGTCATATCACTGCGAAGGTCTCGAAAAACCCAGAAAGAATATCTGGACATACATCAGAAAATGTAACATATAGACCTTGAAATCTGCTCCGGAAGGTGGACTGCTAAAAATAGAAAGTCGTCTGTTTTTGCTCAAATTTTGCCAAAAGTGAACTTGAAGTGTCCAGAATGCAATGAAGTTGTCTGATTGTGAAAATCCCAAGAAAATCAACCCTAAACTGACACTTACTAAAAATAGAAAGTTGGCAGAACTTAGTGAAAATTTAGGGGTTACTTGCTAAAAGCATTGCAATAGCGGTGTTAAGCTCAAAAAGCTGACCAACCAACCTAATTTGACTTCAAAGTGACCTAAATATGTGAAACCCTAATTTTAGTACTTGGCCAAATTTGGTGTTCAAGCTCGCAGACGGGAGCATCCCTCGGAAAGCAAATAGCGGAAAAGAAGCAGAACAAGAGAGAGAAAGACAAAAACCAAAGCCAAAAGACCAGAATGGAGCAAAAATTTAGGGGTCCCCATTTTGAATAGGGCGATGTGTGAAAAGGTCACAACACTTTCTCCATTAATTCAGTGAGTTGTCTTCTCATTTCCTCATTCTCTAGAGGAGTCATTCTATAAGCTGCTTGATTTGGAAGTTTAGCACCAAGAATTAGATCAATTTGGTGAGTAATGCCTCTAAAGGGAGGCAAACCAGGTGGTAGGTCACTTGTCATCAAGTCTGAATATTACTGTAGCAATTCTTATACTTCCAAAGGAATTATTTGTTGATCTAATTTATCCTTGCTTTGTGGGTACAACAGATAACATATCTCTCCCTTAGACTCTCTTAAAAACTCTTTCCACCCTGTTGTAGATAGTGAAAAAGCTATTTTTTTGCTAATCCTTCTTCCTTAAAAGGCTTCAAAATATGGAGTTTTCCTCCATGTTGTATCTCATAAGTATTTTCTCTACCATGATGGATTACATCTCTATCATATAGCCAAGGCCTCCCTAATAACAAGTGACAAGCATCCATTGGCACTACATCACACAACACCTTATCCTCGTATGGGCCAATTTTGAATTCAACTAAGCAAGACTGGTTCACAAGCACACTATGATCCTTCTATAGCCATGAAATTTTATAAGGATTTGGTTTGGTCATGCAAGAAAGATTTATTTTTTGTACCATTTTTGTACTTACCAAGTTATCCGTAGACCCTCCATCAACAATCACCTTGCACACTTTATCTTTGCACTTGCATTGTGTTCGAAAGACACTATTTCTCCTCCAATCAGCTTGGGTGTTTTCTTTGTCCCTAGCCACCATGGTCCTTCTCAACATCAAACTCTCTCCTATCTCTGCTTCCACTTCTTCTACTATAGGCTCTTCTCCTTCTTCTTGAGTCATTATAGCTCTTTTGGGGTTTTGAGGGCAATCTACAGCTCTATGAGCTTCACTGCAAATATAGCATCTCAAAGGTTTCCAACCTCCCAGGAATGGTTGTCCTCTTCCTCTACCTCTAAACCACCCCTTCCTTGGAAGTTTGGCTTCTCATTAATCACGGTCTCTTCTTCAGTAATTGATTTGGAAGAGCCCCCTCTTCCTCTATTTGAACTACTTCCACCTCTTTTGTTGCCCACTTTGCTGACTCTTCAATTTCTCCTTAGCCTTCAAGGCTAGTTGATATGCTTCATCCATAGTGTTTATTTTGAGTAGAGCAAGCTCACTTTGGAGCTGAAATCTTAGTCCATTAACATATCTAGCCACAGTATGCTCATCCTCTTCTTGTAGATTAGTCCTGATTTGTAACTTCATGAATTCTTCAGTGTAGGCAGATATGGACAACTCCTTCTGTCTTAAGTTTTGAAATTCTCTAAAAAGCTTCTACTGATAATCAGAAGGTAAGAACTTAACCTTTAAATGTTTTAACATTTTTGGCCACAACTTGATTTTCTCCATCCCTTGAGTTCTCCTAGCATGTTGGAGATTCTCCCACCATAAAGCTGCATGAGATTTCATCCTAGATGCTGCAACTTTGACCCTACGTGGGTCATCTTCTTCAATTCCTTCCATGTCATAATATTTTTCTAAATCTTGAATCCAATCCAAGAACACTTCAGGATTTAGATCACCTTTAAAATCTGGGACTTCAACCTTGATTCTAGTTCCTTGCTTGCTATAGCCTCAATAAGTCTTTCCATTGGGTTTATTTCTGCTCCCTGTCCTCTTTGAACCTCATTTTCTTCCTCAGAATCTTCATGAGGAAGTCTAGCCTCAAGGGCCTGCAACTGTCTAAGCACTTCATTGATTGCATCACCTCTCAATCTAGCATTTCTCCTACGGTCCTACCCCTTCATCCCCAAGCCATGCGAGCTCCTCTTTGAGCCATTTCCAGGTGTTTTTTTTTTTTTTTCCTGTTTATGTTGCTCTGATACCAAAACTGATGCAGCTCCAAGATTAACACCTGCAAATTCTTAGAAATAACAAAAAATAGCAGAACCAAAACAGAAGTAGAACATGGAAGAATCCTGAGAATAAATCAAAATTATTTTATTGATAACAGCTCCATCCTAAATTAAAACCATAAAACGTAACAGTGACTCAGAAATATAAACCTGCACCTAGAGTCTTTTTCCCAGACTCAGTCTTGTAATCACCCATCCAAATCATTTCCCCCTCTTTTTTCCTCCAAGACTCTCTAACTTCTCTAGGACTCCCCGAATAATAAAAGACTCCTAAAAACTAACTCCACGAAGAAACAAACAAGGGACAGCTGTCAACTGTCAACAGAAAAATCATAAAAAGTCAAAAAACTGAAGTCTAAAAATAGTATGAATCAGGCCCAAAAAAGACTGATCGGTTACAACCAATTCCAAGTCAAGAAAGGAGCTGTTCATGCTCCACAAACTTGTAGCTGTTAATGCTCCGCATCACATCCTGAAAGCTCTTGAGATGTCACTGTTGAAGACAGATACACACTGCAAACTGGTACTACAATGAAATCTGGCAGAGTTAGATGTTTCTTTGTTCTTGGAGATTGTGAATTTGCTCAAACTGGAAGTAGAAATCTGGCTTGTTACACCTCTTAGAATAATTTCTAGCAATGTTTCTCTGAGTTTCTATGACCGGGGAACTTGGGAACGTGGAACTGCAGTTTTTGGGGATAGCGAAAAATTTCCCAAATTTTGATTAAAAAGTACATGCAATGTGCTAAATTTGCAGTGACAACTCTCTCCACTTCTAAATTTTTTGGTGATTTTCACATCTTTTCCTTAAAAAGTTCCTCTATATTTATTTTTATGCAACAAATAAAGCAGGTTGTCCTGTCCTGAAAAGAGGTAGCATCTCCTCCAAATCCGCAAGTCCCAGGATGTCTAGGATGTCGCCTAAACCCCTGGGGATGCACCCCCATGAAACACTGATCTCTATACATCACGCTTGATGATATTCAGATTTTGACATTATAATTTTTTTATACGCTTCTTCATACATTGCTTTTAAATCTTTTCTATCAAAAAACCATGTCCGAATTGCATGGCCTCGAGGAAGGATATTATATTACTGTAAATCAAATTTGCTTTTGGTGAAATGGTTAAATATCCAAATGTTAATTGTCACAAAATAGCAATTATTGTCAGAGACGATGTGTATATACTTAGTACATATGTGTCCATTAACTCAACAACTAAATGTGCTCCTACAAGAAAAACATCCAATCGGTAATGCCTACCATGAATCTGCTTTTGTGTGCCTCTGTAGCTGCCTTCATTCTTCACTGCTAAATACTAAAATTCAATGCCACAGCATAATTCCCAAGAGTTGCTACATTGTCTGAGAAGAGCAAAATAGGAGATTTTAGCTCTCTCCTTTTACTTGTGACAATTTTCCATAAGTCGCATCTGATGTTGCTACTGAGCATTCTTCTGGGAAACATTTACATACCAATTGTCATGCAGATTTTGAGCACCTGCTGGAACATAAACAAGAAAAGTCTCAGTCCAGTAGACAACCTTGCCACTACAGCAATTTGAGTTCTTTGATACAAAACATTAAGAAGGAAAAGAAGCTCTCCAAATATTTGCATATAGTTTCAATTAGAATTCACTCAAAGAAAGAACAGATTTAGCACTCTAAATTCTAACTAACCTGATAACCAACACGTATGTCTTAATTTGGAAAGGGTGTATCTAATAATCTGGAGCATGAAAGGAGGAACTTCATATTATATTCAAGCTTCCTAGTGTAGGATCGTGGAGGGAATTATATAACAGCACAAAAACAGACCCTTTGCTTGTAAAGTAGAATCTAGGTGACACATTTTAGCTGTCAAACCTATATTGCACTCCCAAAGAGGGATTTTTTTCAAGTCCATTAATGGTTTATCCACATTGCATTACTTCTATAGAAATATGGTCACTTTATCTCTAGTCATTGAACTTCTAGATATTACATCAGTCAAGAATTCAAGACCCTTTTTCCAGAGTAAGAAAAGCTGCTAACCAATACTTCCATTTAAGGTATGGGTGCACATCAATCATTAATAAAGCATTTCAATAGGCTCTAGAAATATAAAAGTGTTTTTGCAGACTATATGTTGCATTAAATATGCATAGCTAACAAAAGTAGGTGTCATACAACCATGGGGCTAAGGAGTGCAATATAGATTTTGTTATTATTAACTATCCTTTACCCAGTGACAAGAAATGAATTTTAGAACTAAGGTGAGATAACAATATCAATTCTATTAAGCCAGAAAATCTTTGATTCCAAAATGTGATTATGATCAATTGATTCAATTCCACTTAATAAGTTACAAATGATTTTCTCATTGCAGGTCTGATACCTACCTTCTAATATAATGCTCATTATATTCCAATTTATCACACATTGACTTGATGTTTGTCAATGGATTGCACTTTCACTTATTACATTCTATCAATAATTTCCTACAAAGAGAGAATCTGTGGATAAATTCCACTTTTTACACATTTTAGAGTGTTCTAACCTTAATCAACAAGGAGAAGACCTCAATAATCATCAAAATATCCTTGTAACGCCCCATGACAGCTATTGGAATTGACCTAATCAACAGCCAGCATCCAGGAGGTACCTCTACACAGAACTCAAAATGTTATATTAGCATTTAAACAAAGCAAAGAGAAATAAAAAAACATAAAAAATCTAAGCAAGAAATAAATGGTAAGAGCATCACCTGAAAAAGTTAGCTCGCTGTGAGCTCAGAAATTTACAGCTATCAACTCAAATCAAAAAGTAAAACCCACTTTCCTTATAAGGTGCATTTTCATTAATTATAACTAGTAGATTTACAGGTTATCATTAATTTATTTACCTCATAATCAGAAAGAAGGTAAGGTGTAATTCATTTAGAGGGCAGACGAGATCTTCCTGACACTTTGAAACGATTTTTGGCTGCACTGGCCTGTACATATTTATCAATGAGATACATAAGTATGTTATACACATACACAACAATAATCAACCCTCATAACCTTGGCTTCAAATTTGCATATATTAATTACCTCTTTATCCCAATCTGTCCGGTAAGTGTTAAATCCAAGTATCAATATCTGTGATGAAGTCCCAACCAGGAGTCCCATCCAAATTCCCTGAGATAAATTGAAACGTGGGATTGCATCAAATGTGGTTTCAGCACAATTAAATTGGTATAAACTATAGCAGAGTTTTTTTTCTTTTCTCCTTTTCTCACATGGAGACTAACCTTCACTTGGAGATTGCAAATGAACCCAAGAAGAGCACTAATAGGAACACCAATAAAATAATAACAAACTATGTTCACTTTAGCCACATAAGATTGCCATCCTGCACCAACTGCTATTCCTGAATAACAGAAAATTCTTGAAATTAGGTCATATCTTCCTTTTTAGATTAGATATGGAACTAATTCAGATGCAATTGTTACACAAACAGTAAAAACAGAAACAAAAGAAATCAATGCACCCTAGGATTGACCCAAAAGGAAAAGAACAAAAGCTTCATCCAGATGGCAGATGCGAGAATTTCATGGAAACAATAATCCAATTGGGTATACAAAAATAGAAATTTCAAAATTCAATAGCATAGCAAAAGATCAAACAAATGCATTAATGTTGATGTATGGTTTTGCAATACACTGATAAATGCTTATTTCTAAGACCTTAAGGTTATTGTATTTCTCAGAATTCAATGTACATTAAGAGTATTCACCATCATGAAACAAGCAAGCAGATCTACAAGAAATTACCTGAAAGAACTGGTTGAGCACTATTGATAAGCAGTGTAAATGCAAGGAATATTGACAATTCATACACCATGTGACCAACAGTGGCATTGTTGGTGAAAATGGATGCTATATCATGTCTAGCTATGATAATGCAAGTGAAAAATATGGTCCCAAATATCATAGATATGCCTAGACAAATATAGGCAGCAAATTGTGTACGCATTGGACGCCCAGCTCCTAATTCAGTTGATATTATGACACTGCAAATTCACAGGCAACGTATCAAGTGTTCATTTTGTGATCAAAGAATAAGAATTGACTATCAAAAAAGCAGGTAAATTTGAAATTTCACAAACCTATTTGCAGCACGGCTATTGAACATCATGAGCCCTTCATATACACTTAAACTGCACAAGTATCGATGTCAGCCCAATGCAGCACTTGATATGAACAAATTTCATTCTTAACAATATTATAGAAAAGATAGAAAAAGATGCAGTTGATTTTGTGATTCCAAATTGAAGGCAACAGGGGCAAAAGTGTGATTCAGTAATACCAGATAGAAAATGTATCCACTGCAATCGCTGGATTTGTCAGATTCCCAGTTAAAAGAGCCAAAACTCTATAGTACCAGAGGTCCACACTATATCAATTGCAAAATATAAAAGCCATTATAAGAAAATCTTTGAATTGTGAAGAGTTCTAAGTAAATATTTGAGCTAATTTGAAAGCAATTATGTACAGACCATGCCATCACAGCAGATGAAGCTGCAAGCTTTAAAAAGCTCCAAACATCATGAAAGATATCAACTGAGAACCCAGTCCATGTTTCTGGGAATGGTCCAATCACAACATATGTAAACTGTCCTATAACAACTAACCACCAGGATACATTCAAGACCATAGCCAATGCAAGAAGGCCAAACCCAAGCTTAGTGATTAGCAACCAATTCAAGAAAACATGGCAAACCAATGAACCTGCACAGATCAATGCCAGGAGCACAACTTTTCGCTGTGATTGGAAGAACTTCTGAGTAGGAAAATAGTTTGCATATGCAAATAGCTGAGGAAGGGACCAAAGGGCAAACTGTCCAGTCAGGTCAGCCACCTGTTCTGATTGCCCCAGCATCTTAAGAAGAGGTGCTGCAAAAATATACAATAAACTGAATAAAAGCGCAGTTCCATTCATTACTATAAAAGACTGCTGCAGGTAAACCCCAAGAAGGTTGAATTTCTTTGCACCAAATGCTTGACCAGACAATGTCTGTTGCGCGCTTGACATCCCTGTCTGCACCATAAATCTATAATCAGATTTAAAATGATCTCAAAAAAATCATGATAACAAATTATTATCTTGTTTTGCATCATTTTAAAAAAAATTGGATAATTGACTACCCGTGATTTGACAAAAGTTTGTCGAATTGTCCTGGGTCCAATTTAACATTCTGCGGCCTCATAAGAGCAAAGCTACATTATCAGGTTCTCACTCCTGCACCCCCACACCTGTATATGGGTTGAACAGGGTTTGGATCCTGGGCCAGATACTCCTTAAAAAGGGCCCCAATTTGCCCCACGTACAGGCAGGGTACCCCATATGCAAAGAAAACCAAGATTCACTCCTCAAAAGTATGAGAATCTAAATTTTGTTTAGAAAAATAGCCAAAATGAGAAAGGAAAAAGTTTTATCTTAAAACCTATAAAGCTATACCAATGTTCCTAAAATGTAAAAGACACCACGTGACGAAAACAAAAACGAAAAGCTTGCCTCTTGTATCCTCCAAACCTTTCATCATTTCAAAAATGCTTCACGGTGGAAACCTCATCAAGCTAGTGTTCCAAGTTTTCCAACCTCTTTGTCTTGCTATTCCTATGCTAGTATTAGTGTTCTTTTGCTACCAAAGAGATGAAAAGCTTTCCACTACGGGTAATTTTGTTTATTTGGCTATAGATTTTATAAATTTAACTTTTTCAATAGCCATACCCAACCTGGCCCCAAAAGAATTCAGCAAACCCAAACTAGCAACTTAGCAACCAAGGGAAAGGAGACCTTTAATGCCTTGGACCACAGTGTAAAGATGATAGTGTTCCCTATTGTGATCTAAGGCTCTTAATCTTTATATTTTATAATGGGATTATCTTCAGGGCCAGAACTGACTGACTCAGGACTAAATTTTAGGGAAACATCGAATTTAGAAAACCATATACAATAATATGTGGACATAAGAACTGAGTTCAGACAAAAAGCTTACAAAAGCTGCAAACGAATGTTTTTAGGTGTGCTTTATGGATGACACAATGATTGGCCGGGGCAATTACTGGAAAGATCCTGCACTGTATGAAATAAGCCTTCTGGAAACAGAAGATAAATGCAGAAAGCATCATAATGTCTATTCGATGTGGTCTAGGAACAAGATGGAAAACTTATTCCAACAATGACCCTGCTTCGGAACCTCCGCTTGGTGTGCATACTACGTGGTCTCCGTGTTTATACAACAGTGATATCACGAACTGGCTAGATTCTGAGCTAAATGTGAAATAGAGTACTACAAGAAAATTAAAAATAGAAAAATCCATAGCCGGAATGCAACCTGCTCCAGGGATTGTTTAGGTATAAAAAGAAATGCAAGAACAGCCATAGTCTCAGATTCCCCGCATAAAATCCTCAAGTTCCCTAGCTTAATCTGCAGGCCTCAGTAAAACTACTGAAATAGTGGAATGAGTGGCACAAACAAAATCAGTACCCGTAGATTTACCAGCAACTACTGCTAATCACCTCTTCAATTCTAAATTCTGGAATCCACCCAATCGAGGTCCCAATAAGATGAACATTGGCAGTAGTCAGCAACATGTATTTTAGGTAATTAAAAATGAATACTGGATGCAAAAGCGTAAAATTCAGCCGTGATTTTGATGACAGTCCTACTCAAAGGTGTAAAAGCTCAATAATTTTGATTACAATTTACAGTTATGTCAAGTGAATTAAAATGCTTGTGCCATCATTCTAAAGATACCAAAAACCCGATTCCCACGTCATAAATGAAAAGTTTTGACATGGCCCTGGAATAAGAAACTGTATCTCTGTACCTATTTGGACCAATAGCAGAGATGAAGTAGGATAACAGCAGTCCCACAAATAATGAAATACACTCTTAAACAATAGAACTAGCAAATCTTTCAAAACAGTTGAATAAGATTGGTTGCGTACCATGAGCCCAAAGGCGATTCCCCCAATGGTACCAGTAGCCAAGGACACGGCAGCAAGTTCCACCGTGCCGAACTGGCCAGCATAAGCCTGAGTGATAACCCCAAAGGCGTAGGTGAATAGCCTGTTAAATCCCACAGGGGCAGCCAAGCTCAACACCTTCTTGGACTCCACCCAGATTTCCCTGACTAAATTGCTGGAAAAAGATGTAGGGACGTAGTCTTCCAGAGAAGGCACTTCTTGTTGGAATCCCTCAAGGTCAGATGGTACCAAAAGTTCGGTATCAGGAAATTTTTCCATTACTAGGCAGGAAAATTTCACAGTTTCCACGACTCAATCTCAATACCCCAATAAAATTAGGCTTCTAGAGATGATGATTGAACAATACCCGCTTGGATATTTATGAAATTATAGAACAATCTCAGCAACCACATGGAAAAGACACCGTAAATGATGATAATTGGATGTTCGTGTAACAATGGAGTTATTTCAGTACCCAAGAATACCAGAAATGATGGGCTCAACAACAGCCGATTGCAATTCAATACCCATAAGGCTTAAAATACTAGAAAAAATGATAGTTAGACAATGGCCAACTGCAGCTATATATGGAGCTATCTACCTAATTATCTTATAGCCGCATAGATTTGAATTCCTTCAAGGTTGCTTGGACACTACACAATTGCACGTTTCTTTTATAAACAAACGCGCTCTCTTTCATAGAGTATTGGTTGAGCTAGCATTCTTTTATAATGATATTACTTTTATATTTAATTGGCTCTCCGTCAATATTTTGAAATATAATTTATTTCCATTACTTTTTAAGACTAAAAAATAAAATTCATAAAATAATTTAAATAAGAAAACTAATATAGTATCAAATAGTTTAAATATTTTAAATAAGAAAATTAAAAAAACTACGCTAGTTGAAATCAAATATAAAGTACAATGAATAATTATATTATTTATTTATTTTATATCTATTAGTTTCTTAGATTGACATCTACAACATAGTTCTAACTTTTATTGAATTAGGTTGTTGAATTAACTTTTAAATATCATTTAGAAGTAAAAGTTGGAAACAATGTCAATGATTTAATCTTTAATTTGTCAAATGATTTCATAATATTTCATTATATTGGTAATATCCATAAATTAAGGAGTCTAACAATATTACTATAAACCACACCATTACTTGTTATTAGATTCTCTAAAGCCCATTTAGTCAAGCAATTCACAACCATGTTCCACTCTAGCGGAAGTGGACAAAATAAATCATATCCACAACACTACTAAACTGGAGAATTTGTTGTACTTTGAAATCCAACTGCTAATTCACCTTGCTTAGACTTGACTTATTAAATAAATCATCTAGGATCTAAAAATCTGTTTCACATGTGACTTTTTAATATTCATATTTAAAAAATAATAATATAAATATCTTTTTAGTAGAATTTTAAAATCTTCTTTTAATTCTTTTTTTCTTTAATTTATTTTTAAAGATTAATGGATATAGAACATTTTTATAAGATGATATCATGTTTTTAAATGTAAATAATTTGAATATATTTTTTAATTAATATCAAGAAGTATTTTACAACAACAATATGATATGAATATATTAACAAAAATCATATTATATCTTAAATTTGACATTCATTAAGATATTAAAATATTAATATTTAATAATAAACATAATATTTAATATATAAAATTTATATTTTCATACTTAAAAAAACAATTCGAAAAAGTGAATATTTAGCAATAGTATAAATTGCAAATTCATTAAAAAGTGCAGATTCTAAAAAATCATAGTCAATATCTACACAGTCCCTTACATATAATACAAGTCCTTTCATATAAAAGAAGTTCAATGCATCCTGCTCAGTTACGTTGTTTCATTCTACACACATGTTTAATTCAAATGTTGAAAAATCTGTAGCCGACTTCATTTTCAACCGGTAAAGTCGCTGAGAAAAAGCAAATTCAAATTGCTTGACCAAATTGCTATGCTCCACGTCCCATGGTCCCTTCCAAATGACAAGGAAGCGGGCGTCACCATTTTTTCTCTGATGATCCATCAATACACCTGTCAATTGCAGTCAAGAAAAACCCAACAATGGCATGGATCGGAAGCTACTTGGAAAACGGCAGAGCTGACGCCTATAATACTCCTTAGCCAAACCTACAGCTATCTTAACCTAAATTTAGGGTTTGTAACAAGGAGGGTGTGGTGACCTACTCTACATTTTAGGGCTTCTCCTGCCATGCTTACACTTCCCATCCCCAAATACATGAAACTCACCAACGGAGAATTTGTGGATTCAGATTCAGGTGTCTGAAATTGCTTACTATTCCATCTCTCTCTGTAAATAATCTTTTATTGAACTTATTTGTAGCGCAGGAAGAACATTCGAAACGCTGGATCCTGGAACAGGGATGTGATAAGAAGTGTAGCAGAGGCAATTAGAGAAGATGTTGATGAGGCTATTAAAGCTATTCGCGAGGCCTTCGATCATGCCCCCTCGCCTCGCATTCCTTTCCTGGCTCCGTAATTTTGCCATCCTTTTCTTTTTCCTACACCAATGGCAGAAATTTGGGGAATTTACTGGAAGAATCCTTTTCTTTTCTATACTAACAGTGGAGATTTGAAGAATTTACCAAAAGAAGCTTGTCCAAGAGAGCGCCTATACCATAGGCTGAAGTGCATGAACGCCTCCTTTAACAGGGAAGAATACTAATGGCGGTTCTGAGTGTGGTTTATGGGTTTGGAGAAACAGCTGAAGCAGCCATACGCAAACATGGCCATTGATAAAGTAAGTTCACCTTTACACACACCACTTTTTCCCCTCTTAAAATAGGGCATACATTGCTTGACTAGAGGAGAGGGCCCGGGCCCGATGGTGGAGGGTCCAAGTGGAGCGCCACGTAAGATGAAGACCAATGTTTTTTAATGTCACAGGATTAGAAGTGGATGGGCACGTTTAATTTGAAAATGATAGCGTTTATCTTACAAGTTGTCTATGCAGCATACAATCTGGTTCTTTATTTTTAATTAATTAATAAATACGGTCAAATAATTAGATTGTATGATGCATAGATATGTTGCCTCACACTCCACTGGGATTTCAACGCATTTACATCACATTCTATTGGATCTTGTGTTCAAGATGGTAAAATGTCTTGAAATAATGGAGCTTTCAATAATGACATATTACAACATTAATCTTCCACAACTACCTTTCTATGATTCTCTTTTCTATTAAAATTTAGATATTGGTGTGTGTTAGGTTAATAGACATATTTTGGATGTTTTATTGTCTTGGATTTTGATTTATAATTTTTTTATCTTATTTTTTTGTGCAGTTTCTTGTTGAACTACTATTTTTTTATGTAATCCAACTTTGTTTAATACAAAACAAAAAAGAGGTCTTGAAACAATGAAGTCTTTGATATTGATATATTACAACATTAATCCTCCACAACCACTTCATTACGACTTTTTTTTATTATTAAAATTTAGATATTGGTGTGTGTCACGTCAATAGAGGCCTCCATATATATCTCATGTAATTTATCTATATTAATTAAAATAGATATGCTAGTTAGCACTCAGTCATAGACCAACAGTGAAAATATTAATTTATTTCTCATTCATATTATTATATATAAATATAATTTTATTTCTTGTTCTTAATAAAATGAAGAAATTAGTTAATTTGGGTTAGTTTTGAATTACATTTAAATTACAATGAAATTTATATTGTTAGATTATGGTTCAAATAGAAATAAGATGGAAATATGGTTAAGGTTTACTTACGGTTAGGATGAAGATTAATAAGGAGTATGTATTTTAAATATAATTATTATATGTAATAGAAATTTAGAATATTATATATTGTATATTTGAACTTTTAAATTTAATTAATAATTTAAAAAATATTATAATTTTTTTTTTTTTTTTTAACTCAAGGGGTAAACGCTTTTGAACCGGAGCTATGAACCGGAATACAACCACTCAACAATACCACCCCAATGGGGTTTGAACCTTGGTGGCAAGAACAACAATGCCACCTTTAAACCAACAGACCATGCCACTATTTTAACTAAATCTTATTTTAACTATTTTTTTAATTTAATTTATTATGTAGTGATATATATTGTTTTTTATTAAATTGGACTTGTTTTGATATTTTATATATATACATAATTATTAATGATTATTTGTTTAACATAAAGTTAATTTTATTTTTTAGTTAAACATAATAATATTTGTTATTTTAATTATTATTTAGCCCTTGCACCACGATTGAGCTATTTATTGTAGGATATGTTTTTCGCTGTCATTTTTTCTTTGTCGAAACTCTTTTCCCTCCATTTATAACACCCAACTATAACATACATCATTTAGTTTCTTCTCCAAAGGTTGACAAAAATTTTCCTTTGCTTGTATTGAAAATTAAAGTTTACATTTAGTAATAAATAAATTAATTGTTAGTTGGGAAGTTATTCTTGTAAGGGAATTTGGGTGGTTATTGAGGGGAATGTAATTTACGAGAATGCAATACTTTTTAAGCATTTGCAATGCACATTGTAATTTACCTCGAAGAAATATAATATTTACTATTATTGTTTTTATTGTTGTTCAAAAATGGTTTAATCTGTGGAATTTTCTCTCTATTTTAAGATTGGTATCAGAGCAAAAATGACAATAGATTGTGAAGGAGGCTGCACAAGAAGCATATAAATTGGAATGGCACTAAAAACTTGATGGTATTGAATTTTTTTTTATTAAGGGGGAAAAATAGATTTTGAATGGACCCAACAACATTTACAACAGGTTTTGAATAGACCTGAAACCATTAACAAGTAGGTTTTGATAGGGACCGAAAACCCACACAAAGAGGAACCAACTGCATAAAAATAAAACACAGCCAACCAACAGCACACCAACAACAAATAACCAATAGAACAACAAGACTACCCAAATCTGCAAGGAACAAATAAGGTTTTTATAGGAACCTAAAACCCAAAATGCACCCAAGTTTAATAGGGGAACCTAGACCCAGACCAGGTTTAGATGGTAACCTGAAACCCACTTACATTCAAAAAATAGGGACCAAAGTCCCTCACATCATACTAGGTTTTACCGAGGACATTAAACCCACAACCCGCACAAATACCTTCAAGAAGCACGAGGAAGGAGGCCATCTAGCCACACCATCTAGAAGAATAAGATCTATTGCACCATCCCCACACACGAAGTGTTGAATCACACTCCACCTCAAAAGGAGTCGGCTCTCCTCTGTAGGAGCAAACATCATGAAAAACCTTACCACCACTACTGAAAAATTGTAACAAGAAATAGCTCCACCTCCATAGGAGTGTGCACCACCTCAAAAGGTATTGTAACAGAGATGACCAATAGCAAGGAAAGCACCTCTGCAAATCCACAATCCCCAACTCTACCTCTAGAAGAGAGGGTTCCACCTCAACAGGAGTAATCTTCACCTCAAAAGAAGACTCAGATTGAAGAAAAGAGAAGAGAGCTACCCAACCAATAGCAAGGAAAACCATGACATCCATCAACAAATCGAGACAAAGGGGAAGCAAGAGAACCACAAGGATATACCCTACAAAAACACTAAAAATAGCAACATGGGAAAAGAAGAAGAACATGAGGAGTAGCCCATCCAACCCATCCAAGACCACCATCAACCTTCCATTTGGAACATACTGCTCCAACACCTCCACAAAAGAAAGAAACACCTCCACAAAAACATCAGAGGCACCCTTAAGGATCAAACAGAGCTAGGACGTGAGAAAGATCCAAGAAAACACCCCAACCAAAAGGTCAAGAAAATGAACACTCCTAGCAAACAAAGCACCAAAGAGCAGAAAGACACCCCACAACAAAAGAAAACACTCCTACTAGGAGAGCCAAACCACACCCATAGAGGGGTCAAACCAAGAAACCATCCCCCATTTACTAAAGAATAATAACAATGAACAAGGGGGGAGGTCCAAAAGTAGAAGAAAGGCAAAAACACCTGCTCTCACAAAAAGATTCACTAGTGCACACCAGAGCAGAACCACACCACAACCCACCAACCAACCAAGGACTAAGGAAAACAACAAACCCAAAGCCGCAAGAAGCAATAAGGGTAAGAGATTTAACATTGAAGCACAACCCACCATGAGGGCTAACACCACTCCAACTCAGAAGTAAAACATAGAGGAAGAAAGGAGGGAAGTGAACCACTCCAATGAGGCCTCTAAAGTAGATAAATCATTAATCACAACACTCTCAAGGCCAACCAAACCCAAGACACATAGCCAGGGCCTCTATGTGAAAACCACACAAGAAAGGAAGCAATAGCGGATCCTCCAAAGAACAATAGAGGGAAAGCTCCCACACAGGATTCCAAGCCATAGAGCCAAAAATGTAGCAAACAAGTCCCAAACGAACAACGCCAAAAATAGGACAGACCACTAGTCCCTCCATGCACTCCCCAACACATAGAAAAAGGACCTAGCCAGACCAATAGGCGCACGACAACCAACAAAGATCTCCACCAGGATCGTCATCCTTTCCACCATCAGCAACGACCTCTTCAAAATTCAAACCTGCCCTATTGCTCCCTTTCCCACTTGAGCACTCCATTGCTTCAATTTGTTTGACGTGAATGTTAGGAAAAAGTGTTGTACACCTTACATAATATATTTAATGTAAATATTCTTGGGGCCACTTTATCCTGCATACAGTAACATTGGGACATAAGTTAAGTTGCTAAAATATAATTATTTAATATTAGGGAAAATAAATAAATAACATACCCAATATTAAATATGGGGACATGGTTTTGTAGTCTCACGGTTTTAGTCACATGGTTTTGTGTAATACCACTTGGTGGTTTTGTGGGAGCTTATTTCTATAAAAGCAACCACAAGGGTAGTTGTTTAGGTTGAGGAAAGTTTGCATGTAAGCTCTCGTTAGCATTTGTGAGGGTTTGAAGCATGGCATGGGATATGTGGTTACATGCTTGTTCACATGGATTGCTTGGAGAGGGCTTGTTGCTTCAATGGTGTTCATGGAGACTATGAAGATGTATTGTAATCTTTATTGCTGAATAAAACATGAGAGATGGACACTTTTGGATGTTGGGTTTTTTCCCTCTTGAGGGTTTTCCCAGGGTATATCTTGTGTCATATTTTCATGGGTATGTTATTTATTCTCTTGCATGTGGATTATGAATACTTATTTGCATAGATTTCTCTTTTGGATTATATGGAAATTGTTTTTTAATCGTTGTAAATTTCCAACAAGTGGTATCAGATCCAAAAATGTAGTTGTATAAGGTTCCTTGGTAGAGAAAAATTAAAAAAAAAAAATTAAGTTTGAATCTATGCATTGCATGTGAGAATGAAAGACATGGCAAGTTATGAGGGTTTTGTAGGTTGTTTATTGCAGATATGAGGGTTTTGGGTTTCTTGATTTGATGGGTTGTTTGCAGATTTGGGGTGTGGTAAATTTTGTGTGAAATGGGTTTCTTGGTTTTGCACTCAAGTGAGGGTTTGCTAGGGAAAAATTTACAGATGATCTCTTGGCCCAAAATAGACCTCATGGTTAGATCTGGGTTTGTTGAGAGATGAAAAATTGATATATAATTTTCCCTATTTTGGTTACTGAAAAAAATGCAATCATTTTTTTTGCAAAACCCCCTTTCTTGCAATCATACAGATAATATTTTATTGAGGAAAAAAAAATATTCCCAATTAAAAAAAATGCCATGTAAAAATGAAAAATCAAAGTTTATAGGAGGGTGGTGGAAAAGTTTGTTTGAAAAAAAAAAAATTATAAAAACTATGGGGGGTTCGGCCCCCACCCATGTCTGCTATCATACCCCTGACAGGGCCGACGGTACCTATCAGTAGGTACCGTCTGGAAGCTATACCATTGACATGGTACTGGCTGGTAGGGTACCACCGGTGACTTGCCAGTGGGCCCGCCAATTGTTGTCCCCTTTTTTAAGGGGTTTTAAACCCTTAAGAAAAAAGAAAAACCAAATTTTATATATAAAATTTTCACCATTTGATAAATACCGCTAATGGAAATTAAAGGGGTAGATGAATTTGTAACTTTTGAAAAATTAAATGGATTTTATAATAAATTCGGGTCTATAACTAGTTTGAGTGGTGCCGCCCATGTGGGGCCACCTCTCAACCACCTATTTTTTTTGCCTCAAGTGTAAAGTAGACATTTTCTTCTGAGGGGCATAACTTTCGGCTAGGTGCTTCGTTTTTAAACTTCTTGGACTCGTTGGAAAGCTACCTTAGAGCTCTACGTTTTGGTGTTAGAAATTACTCCAAATTTTGTAGTTTTGATAGTGTTTTTCTTGGTCAAAGTCAAGTGTTTATTTTGAACTTCAAGAAGTGATATCAGGTGCATACTGAGTCAGATTTTGGACTTCGAATAGTCAACGGAAAGCTTGTTCAAAGCACTACACAGTGGATCAATTTTGGAGTTATTTTGGCATGATTTATTTGTTATTTTATTTATCTAAGCTATTTATGGGTTTCTTTGACTATGGTGATACTATGAATTTATGGATGATAAGATCTTGGAGATTTGATGTTATGACCCATTGTATACTCAGTTATACATATCAGATTATTCTTTTTTTTGACATAGTTATCATTATTGTTTGGATTTGTATGTTGCATTGTTATCTACAAAATGTGCAATGTTGTAGGTGTTCTATACTTACATGTTGCATTTATGACTTGGACATGGGTTGTCTTTTCCCATTGATATTTCAGTGGTAATACATGTTCCATTTTGGTGGCTTGGTTTAGTCACTTGGTTTGCTAGTTTTGATGTTATATTGAGGAGGTGAGATGGTATTACTAGGTACAAACATGATATGAGATCTATGCAGTTGACTGTGATTATGCAGATATGTGGAAACGGTTGGGCTGAGATGTTGGTAAATTTGGTGGTGTGTTTGGTTCCTTAACTATGGTACTTGAATATGGACATGTTTAGCAAATCATATCAGAGGTTGATTTGGTGTTTGAGTCATTTTGGTATATATGGTTATTCTCTTAGATATCCCAGTTTGCAGTTTACTAATGTGATGATGAGTTTTTATGTTTCAATGATTGGATCTACAATTTATGTAGGTTGTGGATTAGCTACATGTTTACTTGCAGTGAGATGACTTGGTTGTGGATTATCTTTATTCACCAGGTTTGATTCCTTTTTGTTGCAAACTTTAACAGTTGGCCTTGTTCTTGGTCATTTGTACATTGGTATGTGTGCTTAGAGATGAGTGGATGGATGTTTCTTATAGTACCTAGATACTTGTTTTATTGACTTGTAGCATGTGGTTTATCATGATGTCATGGACAGCTGGATTACTCTTTTCAGTGGGATCTTTTGACAATGATGGATTAGCAGTGATAGATATGTTTATGATGGTTTGGTGGTTGAAGGTATCATCTTGGCTTGGAGATTTTGGTTCTACTTGTTATGTTACTGACAGTTTGGTTGTGTATGTAGACATGGACGATCTTCATGGAGAGGATGGTTGTCATGATACCATGTGTGACTTAGTATCACAATTTAGTGGGAGTTGTTGGCAGGGATGTGGATTCACCATTTGATGGTGGATGGTATTTTGTAGTGATTATTGGTGTCATGGATGGACTCTTCGTTTCTACTTTTATGCAGTGATAGTTCATTGGAATCTTTGGTTTCATTGATAGGGGATAGTTTTATTTAGATTGATTACATATGTTGATTCTTTCTTTAGAATGTTTAGCTATTATGCCATGGTTTACTCTTGATATGTGTTTAGATTTTGGCATGGTACTTGTTCTTTTGATACTAGGATGTATATATGTTATGGCACATGTGATTTCCTAGGAGAAGATGGTAGATCATGGATGTCATGTTTATGTTCCTGATTCTAGATTGGAGCTTTGACATTGATTGAGTGTGGTTCTCTTTGTATTGGGTACATTGATCATTTCCTTGATTACTTCATGATGGTGGTATGTTGCATTCAGAGTTTTGGCATGGATTGGTTGGTTATAGGTACTCATGGATACTTGGAGACATAGGTGAGGCTTGAGTTCTCTTGCATATAGAGACATGTGTTGAGATGGTTAGTCTTGATGAGATTTCAGCAAGAAGTTTGAGGAGCCTACACCTTGGTTGGACATGAGTTCAACATGGACTAATGAGGAGAGTGTTCTTGGATGAGTCATGATGACTTGGATATCTTGGAGGAGCATTCCCATTCCCCACTCTTGGTCTTCTCAGCGGTTTCACTTGAGAGGTATTGCTCATTGTTACTTTTAGGTGCTTTATGTTTTATGCTTTAACTTCTCATGCATATGGATCTTGAGCTATGGATGTATAGTTTTCGAGGGTTAATTTGAGGAGTGTTGGCATATCTATCTCCTTATGCATTGTGATTACATTCATTGATGTTGAGTTTAGGATATGTTTTTAGGCTTATTTCCTTCATTGGGAATGGATTAAGTTTGATCTTCTTTGGTTATGAGAGGCTTGCATCCATGTTGATTACATGATACATATATTATGTTTGATCCTGGTGATTGAACGGTCAGGTTGTTTCATGGCTTTTCTTTTGGGGTGTTGTGGAGGAGATCATACCTGACACAATTGGCATTTAGAGGTGTATGTAGGAGATTTTTCTATTGGTATAAGATGTGTAGAGTTTCTCTCTTTGGTCCTCGTTATCTTCCTAGATGTTTAGTTTCACATTACATTGGTTTGAGGTTTGGTTGGAGCTATTGTGATCACTAGCCTATGGTCATGTGTTTTCAATTATGTTCTTGGGAGATGACATGGAGGTTTCTTTATTTTATTCCTTTATTGGTTGTGGAGAACTTGGGAGAGCTATGGATACTTGTGGTGAGATTTGTTCTTATAGGTTATTGATTTACAGGTTTGCATATCATAGTGGATGATTCCTTTGTACTACATGATGTTGTTTACACTTTCTATATGATGTTATTGGTAGACTTGCTATGTATTAATCTTTTTTAAATTTGCATAAACCATGTAGTAGGAGCTCTTAGATGTGTATGTCATTTATAACAGGTTTGCATATGGATTTTATGATTGTAGTGTACGGGTGTATATGTTGATGGCATGAGTTTATTATGTTATTGTATACCTTGGAGGTATGGATAGTTGGATGTGTTAGCACTTACTGTGGGTGCTATTTCAGCTATGGTTTTGTGTATCTTGACAACTTTTGGTGCATATTGTTACCTTTGGATTGAGTGTATGTGTTTGGGATATCAGTTGAGGCAGGACTTATGCTTCATTGTGACAGATTGTGTGGCTTCTCTTTGGATGGATTCTTATCTTTGTGCATTGGTATGATGGTGGGTACAAACATTCATGTTTGGGATGGTGGTCACTTTGATTCTTGTTGTAGGTATCCTGATGGAGCACATGGAGCATTTTGATTCCTTGATGGTATATGTGGTTATATGGACTATTCTTTCGATTCATGTTTAAAGGTTACTTGTTCCCTTTATGCAATGTATACAAGTGGGAGAATGTTAGGAAAAGGATTTGTACACCTTGCATTTAATATATTTAATGTAAATTTTTTTGGGGCCACTTTATGTTGCATGTAACATTGGGACATAAGTTAAGTTGCTAAAATGTAATTATTTAATATTGGGGAAAATAAATAAATAAAGTACCCAATATGAGGACATGGTTTTTTAATCTCATGGTTTTAGTCACATGGTTTTGTGTAATACCACTTGGTGGTTTTGTGGGAGCTTATTTCTATAAAAGCAACCACAAAGGTAGTTGTTTAAGTTGAGGAAAGTTTGCATGTAAGCTCTAGTTAGCATTTGTGAGGGTTTGAAGCATGGCATGGGATGTGTGGTTACATGCTTGTTCATATGGATTTCTTGGAGAGGGCTTGTTGCTTCAATGGTGTTCATGGAGACTCTAAAGATGTATTGTAATCTTTATTGTTGAATAATACATGAGAGATGGATGTTTTTGATGGCTAGGTTTTTTCCCTCTTGAGGGTTTTCCCAGGGTATATCTTGTGTCATATTTTTATGGGGATGTTGTCTATTCTCTTACATATGGATTATGAATACTTATTTGCATAGATTTCTCTTTTGGGTTATATGGAAATTTTCTTTTAATGGTTGCAAGTTTCCAACAAGTGCTATCAGAGCCAAGGTTGTGGTTGTATAACCCTTGGTAGAGAAAAATCAGAAAAAAAATTGTTTAAGTTTGAATCTATGCATTGCATGTGAGAATGAAAGGCATGGCAAGATATGATGGTTTTGCATTTAAGTGGGGGTTCTGTGGGGGAAAATTTACAAATGATCTCCTGACCAAAATAGACCTCACGGTTGGATCCAGGTTGGCCGAAAGATGAAAATTGATATATAATTTTTCCTATTTTGGCTACTGAAAAATACAACAATTTTTTTTGTAAAACCTGCTTTCTTGCAATCGTACAAATAATATTTTATTCAGGAAAAAAATTAAAAATCGAAAAAAAAAATCCCATCAATTAAAAAAATGCCATGCAAAAATGAAAAATAAAAATTTATAGGGGGGCGGTGGAAAAGTTTGTTTGAAAAAATAAAAATTTAAAAAAATTGAGGTGGGGGAGTCGGCCCCCACCCCTGTCCGTTATCGTACCCCTGATAGGGCCGGTGGTACCTATCAGCAGGTACCGTCTGGTGGCTACGCCGCTGACATGGTACCAACTGGCAGGGTACTATCGGTGACCTGCTAGCGGGCTTGCCAAATGGCATCCCCTTTTTTAAGGGGTTTTAAACCCTTGAGAAAAAAACAAAATCAAATTTTATTTATAAAATTTTCACCATTTGATAAATACCGCCCATTGAAATTAAAGCGGCCGATGAATTTATAACTTTTGAAAATTTAAAATAGATTTTATAATAAATTCAGGTCCACAACCAATTTGAGCGGTGCTGCCCAGGTGGGGCCACCGCTCAACCACCTTTTTTTTTTGCCTTAGGTGTAAACTAGACATTTTCTTTTGAGGGGCATAACTTTTTCCTAGGTGCTTCATTTTTTGACTTCTTGGACTCGTTGGAAAATTGATTTAGAGATCTACGCTATGGTGTCACAATTTTTTTTAGATTTTGTAGTTTTGACAGTGTTTTTGTTGGTCAAACTCAGGTGTTTATTTTGAGCTTCAAGAGGTGATATCGGGTGCATACGGAGTCAGATTTTGGACTTCAAATAGTCAACGTAAATCTTGTTTAGAGGACTACATAGTGGATCAAGTTTGGAGTTATTTTGGCATGGTTTATTTTTTGTTTTCTTTATCTGAGTTTTTATAGGTTTCTTTGACTATGGTGATACTATGAGTTTATGGATCATAATATCTTGGAGATTTGATGTTATGATTCATTGTATACTCAGTTGTACATCTCATATTATTCTTTTTTTTGACATGGTTATCAATATTGGTTGGATTTGTATGTTGCATTGTTATCTACAAGGTGTGCAATGTTGTCGGTAGTCTATACTTACATGTGCATTTATGACTTGGACATGGATTGTCTTTGCCCATTGATATTTCAGTATTAATACATGTTTAGTTTTGGTGGATTGGTTTAGTCACTTGGTTTGTTGGTTTTGATGTTATATTGAGGAGGTGAGATGGTCTTACCAGGTATAGTCATGATATAAGATCTATGCAGTTGACTATGATTACCAAGATATGTGAACATGGTTGGGTTGAGTTGTTGGTACATTTGGTGGTGTATTTGGTTCCTTAACTATGGTACTTGAATATGGACGTGTTTGGAAAATCAAATTAGAGGTTGATTTGGTGTTTGAGTCATTTTGGTCTATATGGTTATTCTCTTAGATATCACAGTTTGTAGTTTACTAATGTGATGATGAATTTCCATGTTTCAATGATTGGACCTGCAAGTCATGCAGGTTGTGGATTAGCTACCCATTTACTTGTAGTGGGATGACTTGGTTGTGGATTATCTTTATTCATCAAGTTTGATTCCTTTTTGTTGCAAACTTTGATAGTTGGCCTTGTTCTTGGTCATTTGTACATTGGTATGTGTGCTTAGAGATGAGTGGATGGATGTTGTATTTTATCCACTTGAGTGAGTGATAGCCATCAAAGAAAAATGAGGAAATAATACCCTAGAAATGGTTGTGTACCCACTTGTAGAGTTGTATAAACATAGTCTCAAATAGAATTGCATATTTTGTACACTTGGTTCTCTAGTATATTTACCCTATGGTTATAGGGTATGTAGATAGTATAGTCATGATATAAGATCTATGCAGTTGACTATGATTACCAAGATATGTGGACATGGTTGGGTTGAGTTGTTGGTACATTTGGTGGTGTATTTGGTTCCTTAACTATGGTACTTGAATATGGACGTGTTTGGAAAATCAAATTAGAGGTTGATTTGGTGTTTGAGTCATTTTGGTCTATATGGTTATTCTCTTAGATATCACAGTTTGTAGTTTACTAATGTGATGATGAATTTCCATGTTTCAATGATTGGACCTACAAGTCATGCAGGTTGTGGATTAGCTACCCATTTACTTGTAGTGGGATGACTTGGTTGTGGATTATCTTTATTCATCAAGTTTGATTCCTTGTTGTTGCAAACTTTGATAGTTGGCCTTGTTCTTGGTCATTTGTACATTGGTATGTGTGCTTAGAGATGAGTGGATGGATGTTTCTTATAGTACCTAGATAGTTGTTTTTGGGATTTGTAGCATGTGGTTTATCATGATGTCATGGATAGCTTGATTACACTTTTCAGTGGGAGCTTTTTATATTGATGGATTGGCAGTGATGGATGTGTTTATGATGGTTTGGTGGTGTGATAAGTCGAATATGAGCATTAGAAAACAAGCAGCAAATAAAAGAGTGCAAATAAACACCAAAACAACCTACACCTCAAGATTAGCCTAAGTTGGAAACAACACAAGATGAAAGAAACAAAATGAAACTCTATACCTTGCGTCGAATTGATCCTTTGGTTGGCCCTTCGATCTTTGATGTGTATGTGTATACGCATAAAAATGGTCATGTCTATAATCCTGGCAATTAATTAAATATTTATTATTTAATTAGTTTTCTAAAGTCCTCTACATATGATTAAATTTAATTAATTTAATTATATTGTTCATTCATTCTTCTTTTATAATTAAATAAATTTACTATTTTAATTATTTTCATATCATCCACTTAATTAATTAAAAATACATTTCTATTTTATTTAAATTAATTATCATCGCTTGAATTTAAATTAAATCTTTTGATTTAATTTAAGTTTAAATATTTCCCCTTTCTTCTATTTTAATTCTTCTAATTAATTAAATGTTTCATTTAATTAATTTCATAAAAGTGATTTAATTAAATAGATCTTATTTAATTAAAAATATCTTATGATTTCTTTCTAAATTCAAAATTAGGTATTTTAACCTAATTGTGCAATCTTCTCATATCATAATTAAATAGTTTATTTAATTATGAGATATTCTGCTTTTTTTCAATAAAACTGATTAAAGCTCTTTTCTCACCACAAGTTTTCTTCTGCTTTTAAAAGCTTAATTAAATATTTTATTTAATTGAGAAAAGCTGAATGTGCTCCACAAATAAATAATTGATTTTTTTAATTAATTATTTATCAGCTTTTAATCTTTCTTTTATTCTTATCTTCTCTTCTTTTTCCTCTTTCATAATAAAATAGAAAAATCTGTTTCTAGGGTTCTTCTATCTTATCCTTCAGTTTCATCTTTCTTCAACTGTTTGATCTGTCAGGAATTATCACAACCGTCAATCGAGACAGCCAATCAGAATCAGTCAGAAAGCCCTATAAATACTTGTGTGAATCCAAACATTGGTAATAGGCAAATAGGCAATTAAGTAGATTTTATGCATCTAATTCATTTAGTATTCATTTATCATAGCATCTTGTTTATTTCAAGTTTCTTAGCTAAAATCATTATCATAGCTTAATCATGCATTCATATAATAGCAAAATCTCGTTCTTTAGGAAGACAGTTTGTTGAGCCTAGCCCTTAATCTGAGAACACAAGGCTGGAATCTACAAAAACACTAAAGATAGAGGACGATAGGACGACAACAGGAACAGGATACTGAGTTTGCACATTTCTACTCCTTTTATAGTTTTGTTCTTGTTATAATGTTCTATTGGTGTGTTTGAACTGATTTTAATTCTTACACTCGATTTTTATACACACATTAAATGGCGCCCACCATGGGGCATATGCCCCGATTTTAGACTTCTTTCTTGCAGGTTTTCTTGCAGGTTTGCTTACAGGTTTTCTGGCATTCGGCAGCGCGTTTCAGAAGATTCGGGAAATTTTTATTTGCAGGTACTTCGGCGCATCTGGGCTCTGTTTCGGCGCATCTGGTCATTTCTGTGGCGCATCTGGGAAACAGAGTGGCGCATTCGTCACTTTCGGTAGCGCATATAGACATTTAGTTAGCGTATTTAGGATTTTCTTTAGCGCATTTAAAATTGTATCAGAAAATTAAAAAAAATCTCTGCATTTAGAATAGCGCATATAGTCTCTGTTTTCGCGCATCTGGGTAGCAGAATTGTGCATTTGGTTTCTGTTTTAGCGCATTTATGTAACAGAGTTGCGCTTCTGGTCTCTGTTTCTGCGCATTCGGGAGACAGAGCTTCACATGTGGAACTGTAACAGAGATTCTGAGTCTGACGCCTTCCGCAGACAGAATTTCTTTTATTTTATGTTGGGCTTAAAATGAATCAACCTAGGGTAGCCACCACATCTTTTATCATGCAGTTAAAATGAACCCCATGTCTGTTGTGAAGCAACATCTTCACCTAGATTAAATCACATTTGATTTTGGTGCACATAAAATGAATCTGTCTACTCTTATTGACTGTGCTTGAAGGTGGTAGGTGATTCTGCTCTCACCCCGTAAATTAGGTGGATCAAAAACCGTAATCCATTTTTTCCGTGGTAACCCCGATTTGATAATCAAGTATCCCTTTCCCTTGCGACTCCAGCGATCCGGGTGCAAGAGAAACTAAGCATGACTCTAGAATTAATAGCCCACTTTAAGGGAAAAGTACTCTCACCTTATGGACGACTCAAAACCGCAAATTGAAAGCTAAGGCTGTTGCAATTCTAATCGTATATAAACAACTTTAAGGGAAAACCTATAGTTGTTTGTGCGATGTGTTTCACTGACGGAGTTTACCCTATAAACCCTCAAGTGAGCTTAACCTCTTCAGGCTCTGAGTGCCACCTTCCACGGTGATTAATCTCGTCCCATGTATACACTGAACGGGGTCCCAACTAAATACTCATTGTTTAGAAAGCCAAACCTTCTATTTGCTAGTCCAGCACCGGTCGGTGTGAAGCCTTCCACACTTTCGCAGTCAATAGTAGAGGTGATCAGCTCGCCATGGGAGTTTCATGGGGGTTGGAAGCTTGGTTGGCCTAAGAAGAGAGTGCACTATAAAGGGGAGCCCGTGCAGCCAAGCTTCTGGATTCACACGCTACTGATATGCGGTTGGGGAAACCCACGTGGAGTCTAGCGGATATTGTCCTGGCCTAACCTAGGTTGTGCTTGTCTTATTATGTGCTTGGTTACGAATCAACTTAAATCAGACTGTTTGCTGTGCTTTCCAAACATTAATTCAGATAATGGATCATCCAAAAATGAACATGACAAATTTCAGCTAAAAACTGGTCAAAATTGTCCTAGAAATAAACTGCTTTAGCACACCTAGGGGAAAACTCCAGCGCATTTAAGCTCTGTTCTAGCGCATCTGTGTTCTGTTTCCGCGCATTTAGGATTTTTTGCTGCGCATTTGTTCTTTGTTTCTGCGCATATGATATTCTCTGCAGCGCATTTGACTATTTCTGTAGCGCATTTGAGAAACAGAGTAGCACTTTTAGGTTTTTGTCACCGACCCGACTTTCTAAGATTTTACTCCCATGTTAAGAAAGTGGAAATCAACCAAGTTCACCAAGAAATCAGTTTTCAATAGGATCAAGAAGCCCAAAACAAATTTTAGTTACAAGAAGACTTTAGATCGCAGAAAATTCCTGTATAAGAGTCGAGACGTCTTGCTCCATTATCGCACATTCCTCCATAGATACCAAGACTACATTAGAAGATTCACCGACGATTATGCTGTAGAACCGTTGGCTACCCAAGCTTATTATCAAAGATTAGTGTTATCTCAACATCATAATTTGAATCAACCTCTTGAGTTTGAGAACATACCACAACCTTCAATTGAATATTCAACGCGTCCCAATCAGATCCTTCAGTGACCATATTCAAGGATTTCTTACATATGCCTGTTTTTACGAGATCTCAACACAACAAAGCAGGAGAAACACCTCAAAAAGAGGGTGAACGAGGTAGTCCTCTTTTTAGTGTAAGTCGCAATCCCCTTTTCAGTAACAACAATATGGCTGACAGAGAGGAGAGTTCAATACTTAAGAGCAAAAACATGAACAAAACTCCTATAGGTAGTGATGATGAACAAGACGACGAACTTGAACTTAGAGAGGCAGAACAAAATCCCAAGTTTCTTAAAGCCCTTGAAAAGATTATACAACGTGACAAAGAGAAATACTTTCTTTTTCTAGCAGATCAAGGAGCTAAATTGCCTAAAGACTTTGATACTGAGAAATTAAAAACCACCGAGGAAGAGCCATCCCCACCTGAATATGCCTCCTTAAAAAAAGAGTTTAGAGAGATACAGAAAAAAAATCAAAGAGTTAGAAGGAGGAACCACAACCAAGCAGTACACTTTGGATGACATATGTCCTTACCCTTTTGATAGAAGTCTCAACATGATTCCATTTCCTAAACACTGTGAAATCCCCAGATTTGATCGTTATAATGGAAAATCGGACCCAATTGACCATATTAGAGACTTTCGAAACATGACATTGGAATTTTCCCATGAAGATACATATTTATTGCGATTATTTCCTCGAAGCCTTGGAGTCAACTCTATGGAATGGTTATCTAAGATTACACCTCCTATTCGAACATTTGAAGAACTGATGAATTTATTCATAAAACAATACTCCTACAACGTTCAACATCAGATCACCATGATTGATCTTTGCAAAGTTACGCAAAAACCTGGGGAATCTTTCACTACCTTTCTTCAAAGATGGAGGAGAATGTTTGCTAGGTACCCCCGTCATGTCCCTGAAAAGGAGAAAATGGTTACTTTCATCAATAGCCTCAACTCAGAAATGAGTTATCGTTTAAATCTGCATTGTCCACCTTCCTTTGAGAAACTGATTGAAGATGCCCTCACCATCGAAAGTGCTTTGGTCAAAAGAGGGACCATAAAACTTGATAGGGACAGTCCTGCCTCATCTAACCATTACAACAATCAGGACAAGTCCAAGTTTTGGACCCACAACAAGAATGTTGTAAGTGATGGAGTTGTAGATGCAAATCATGTCATGACTAAGCCATTTATCCTGAACACTCCTCGTAACAATAATTACAACCATGTCAATTCAGTCGCAAATCAAGGAAACAATCATCCCCCTCCAACAAACTACAATCAAGGGACTACCAACAACCAAAACCACTGGAACAACAACAACAACAACACTACAGGGAATACCTCAAGCACGAAACCACAACGCTTTCCATTCTTCTCCAATAGAAGAGCTTTTACTCCACTAGGACAATCCTTAGAATCGGCTTTTAAAGAGGTCATGGCAAAGAACGTCCTTATGTTACCCCCACAACGCAATTACGAACCTAATGTAAAACCTCCATCATGGAACGAAGCTTATTTTTGCGATTACCATAGGTGCAGAGGTCATCATACAAACAGCTGTCAAGGTTTGAAACACGCTATTCAAGATCTCATTGACAAGGGTATTATCACAGTAGAAGGACAACAAAAATCCAACGAAGATCACCAAGCATTTCGAAATCCTCTACCAAATTATCAAAAGGGAGAATCTTCTGACAAAACTGTGAACCAAATTGATGATAATGTAATCCGTCACCTCTATACGGACGATGAGCGAGTCAATGTCATCAAAATCAAAGAGAAAGTAGACAATGGGAAAGTAAATGTCACAACAAGAGCACAAGCTAAGGTTGTTTTGAAAGGTACCTCCTCAAAATCCAATGAGACCTCTCCTCAACACCAATACGACTTAGTTAACCAACTTCGAAAAACTCCAGCCCAAATCTCCATTTTCGAACTTCTAAAGATTTCCCCTGCACATAGGGAGATTTTGGATAAAACCCTCGTTGAAATGACTGTATCTACGGATTTGGATGTGAATCGATTTCAAACCATGGTAGGACATTTGTCCTCTCCCACATGCCTTTCATTCTCAGACAAAGATGATGTTTCCCTAACTCATCCCCACAATTCATCATTATACTTAGAGGTCATGATCCACAAATTCCATGTCAAACGTGTTCTAATAGATGGAGGGGCTAGTCTAAACATATGTACTTTGAAGGTGATTCAAGCATTAGGGTTTGCCGAAGATTCCATTGATCCTAGAAGGAATATTACCATTAAAGCCTATGATGATGAGGAGAGAACGTCTAAAGGTCTAATCATGCTACCAATCAGAGTGGGACCTGTTATCAAAAATACCTTTTGCCAAGTTTTAGAGCGAGATCTTGCATACAATATCTTGTTGGGTCGTCCTTGGATCCATGAGATGCAAGCTGTTTCATCCACTTACCACCAATGTCTTAAGTTTCCATATGATGGACAGGAAATTACTATACCAGCTAATAACTCAAACGCCCAAACTTGTGCCAATGTCAAAGCTCATCAAGATACTTTGGTTCTGAATAATCAAGAAGCACTTGCTGATACTTCTTCTCAACATGCTACACACATCAGTCAGTTAACTAAAAGTTTTGACAAGAAACTACAGTTCAAGGAAAGTGGAGTTGGGGAATATTCCCTTTGTCTTGCTAATCTACCTACGTCTCCTCGATCACATGGGAAACCTTCTATTACACCACAACAGATATCAGCAGCATCAACATCAGCACAGATACAAACAGAGCCCACTACCAAGTTCAATGGACAATTTATCAAAGAAAAATTTCCCATGGGAGATCCTGAGGACACAACAATTCTAGATTGGCTCTATAAAGATGAAGAGGACACAATTCTAAACGTCACCTTACCAACAGAACAATATGGGAAAGGATATTCTATCATGCAAAAGATGGGATATGATAATGGTCCTCTTGGAAAGAGAAAAGAAGGCGTAGTTGAGCCTATCCATCTTCCAGGACTTGCGGCATATGATAAAACTGGAATAGGCTATGAAGCTACCCAATCTAAACAATCCTAAGGTAATGTTTGTACACTTCAAAAAGGTTCCGATAAGAATGAAACATGTTTGGTATCAGTCCTGAATTACATTGAAAATAACTCTGACACAGATTCTACTGAATATGAATGGGATACCATCCATGATAACAAATTTTGGAGAGACAAAGAGGTAGATGTCATACAAAAATATACGCCCGCTTTGATCAAAGGAGAAGGTTCAGGATCCCAACCACAAGAATCTGAACCACAAAGTAACTGAGTCTAGTGATACTGAGTCAGATTTTAACGAACAAGATTATCAGGAGAATAGTCCCATCATTGACCTATCTCATACCACGGATCCTACCGATAACTCTGTCTTGACCCTAACCATCGCCAATTTTACACAACCAGACGACGTCCTACCATTAATTCATCCTGATCTCATTGACTGGGATCTTACCGAACTTATGGATATACCTATTTTTCCAAACGATGAAGCTATCATAAACTTCCTTTCCGCTGAAGATGTAAATAATTGTTCCACTAGCAATTTTTGGTATAAAGTCTGTAATCAGGAGAGTGTCAAGTCTCCTAGCTGCAAAAATGAAAATAAGGATAAACGGTCTAGTGGTGAAAACCAGAATCTGGCAGTACTAGATCAAGCAAAAGACAAAATAAAGAGCGTATCAGAGGGTGAAAACCTTTTTGAGGCACCATCTGATGGGACTCTTGACACTCTCCCAGAGCATTATCATGAGCGATCATCCATCTTGACTGAGCCTACAAAGGAAATCAACATTGCAACTGCAGATAATCCAAGGATCCTACAGATATCTGAATCTATGACAACTAAATAAATCCCAGAGTTCATGAATTTTCTCAAGAAAAATCAAGTCAATTTTGCATGGTCATATGCAGATATGCCCGACCTTGATCCTGATCTTATTATGCATCATTTATCTATCAAATCAGGAACCAAACCAGTAAAACAAAAACTCAGAAAGATGAATCCTCATATTGCACTATTGGTTAAAGAAGAACTCAAGAAGCTCCTCGATGTAGGTTTTATAAGATCAATTGACTATGCTAAATGGATTTCCAATATTGTACCAGTAGCAAAGCCAGACAAACGTGTAAGAGTATGCACTGACTTCAGAGATCTTAACAAAGCTTGTCCAAAGGATGACTTTCCGCTTCCAAGTATCGACACTATAGTTGATCTAACAGTAGGCCATGCCATGTACTCATTAATGGATGGTTTCTCGGGTTATAACCAAATCAAGATTGCACCAGAAGACCAAGAGAAAACAGCTTTCACTTGTCCGTGGGGGACATATTGTTGGAATGTCATGCCTTTCGGCTTGAAAAATGCTGGAGCTACTTATCAAAGAGCTATGACTACGATCTTTCACGACATGATGCACACATTCATGGAAGATTATGTAGATGACATATTGGAAAAATCACACACCAGAGAAGGACACTTGGAGATACTATCTAAAATATTCACTAGATTGGAGAAATTCAAAGTTCGCTTAAACCCTAAGAAATGTGTTTTTAGGGTCACATCTGGAAAACTGTTAGGATATATTGTTTCAGAAAAGGGAATTGAAGTAGATCCTGCTAAAGTTCATGCAATCATGGAGATGCCTCCCCCAAAGAACATTAGTCAGTTGCCATCCTTACAAGGGCGACTCCAGTCTATCCGCAGATTCATTACATAATTGGCTGACAAAAGTCTACCATTCACATATCTCCTACATAAGAATGTTCCTTTTAGATGGGATGATAAATGTGAAATGGCATTTCAACAAATCAAGCAATACCTGATGAATCCACCAGTTCTTGTACCACCGACTCCAGACAAACCATTGATTCTGTATATTGCTGCAACTGAGACGTCTTTGGGAGCATTATTAGCACAAGAAGACCATGAAGGGAAAGAACGGGCAATTTACTACATCAGCAAAACATTGACAAGACATGAGCTTAGTTACACTTTCATTGAGAAGGCTTGTTTGGCAGTCATCTTCGCTTCCTAGAAATTCCGACATTACATGCTAGCTCATACAATTAAGCTTGTTTCCAAAATTGATCCACTCAAGTATCTACTAAGTAAAGCATCACTAACAGGAAGGTTAGCAAAATGGATCATGATTTTGAGTGAGTTCGACATCCACTATGTTGATCGCAAAGCAATCAAAGGACAAGTTATCACGGATCAACTAGCAGACGCTCCTCTCCAAACAGAGCACCCTTTACACATTGAATTTCCAGATGCCGATGTCTTCACAGCAGACTTTAAGTAGCCATGGTCCTTATACTTTGATGGTTCTTTTACCCAACATGGCTCGGGGGCAGGCATCCTTTTCGTTACCCCTCAAGGGCATACCATTCCTAGGTCCTATAGGCTAATGTTTCCATGCACCAATAACATAGCCGAATATGAAGCACTGATCACTGGACTGAAAACAGCATTGGAATGGAGGATTACCGAGCTACAAGTCTATGGTGACTCACAATTAGTCATTAATCAAATCAATGATGATTATCAGACTAAAGATGACAAGTTGTTACCATATAAGAAGATGATTGATGACTTCAAGAAGTATTTTGTGGACATTCAGTTCACACAAATTCTGAGGATTGACAACAAAGCAGTCGATGCTATGGCTACGATCGCCTCATTGATACAACTCCCAGACAAACAGACTCGCTATGAATTTCTGGTGGAACAATTATTTACGCCTGCCTATGACACACCTGAAAGCCAAATTATCTGCCACCTAGTAGGATCCGATTCACCCTGGTATGGCAAGATTTATGCATACCTAAAAGATGATATATTACCACCTGACTTATCCTGCAACCAAAAACGTAACTTTATCTGACAATCCTCTCGATATACCCTTATCGCTGATACCCTTTATCGCCGTGGTCTTGATGGTACTTTACTTCGATGTCTTGAACATGACGAATCCGACAAAGCTTTACAGGAAGTTCATGGGGGCATTTGTGGTACTCATTCGAGTGGACTAACCTTATCCAAAAAATTGATTAGAATGGGTTACTACTGGCCTACAATGGAAAGGGAATCATTTACCTTTGCTAAAACATGCTCACAATGTCAGATTCATGGGAATCTTATTCATGCTCTTGCACAAGAACTTCATTCGTTTACACCCACCTGGCCATTCTCTCAATGGGGGTTAGATCTAGTGGGCAAAATTCATCCTTCTTCTTCAAATGGGCATAAGTTCATCATCACAGCAACGGAATATTTCACTAAGTGGATTGAGGCAGTACCTCTTTCTAAAGTCACTGGAAAACAGATCTCATCCTTCGTTCTCAATTACATTATTTGTCGATATGGTATTCCTAATGCCATTATTACAGATAATGGTCGACCATTCAAAAATTAGGATGTTGATGAACTTTGTGAAAGATTCCATATTCAGCACAGATATTCCACACCTTACTATCCTCAAGGTAATGGCCAAGCAGAGGCCTCAAACAAAACCATACTAAAGATTTTGAAGAAGATTGTCAATGATTCAGGGAAGGATTGGCATGTTCAACTCAATCCCGCCTTGTGGGCTTACAGAACTAGTATCCGAACGCCAACAGGAGCAACACCTTTTGCCCTTGTCTATGGAGCAGAAGCCATACTACCTTTAGAGGTGGAAATACCTTCCTTAAGAGTATCACTGAAAGGTCTCATAACAGATGAGGATTACAGAGTTTCCCGACTCCAAGAGTTAGAACTTTTAGATGAAAAGAGACAGAGAGCAGCAAACCACTTAAAAGCATATCAACAGATGATGGCTCGCAGTTATAATCACAAAGTCAAGCCACGTACCTTTCAGGTGGGTGATCTAGTTCTGAAAGAGAACCCGCGCAATCAACAAGACAGAGAAAAGAAAGGAAAGTTTGAACCAAATTGGTTAGGCCCTTATGTGGTTATTGCAGTCTACAGATCGGAAGCATACAAGTTATCAACGCCAGAAGGAGACCTATTGGATGAACCCATCAACAGTATGCATCTTAAGAAGTATTATGTTTAAGTCAGAAAAAGTTATGAAGAAATACAAAAACAGCAGAAAAAGTCCTGAAGAAATACAAAAACAGTAGAAAAAGTCCTGAAGAAATACAAAAACAGCAGAAAAAGTCCTGAAACAAATCCAAAAAAATCAAAACATCACACAATACAAAAAAAAAATCAAAAGAGAATGTCATAGGGTGAAAACCTGGCAAACAGGTAGTCTATTGACAACAAAATACAAAAAAAAATCAAAAGAGAATGTCATAGGGTGAAAACCTGGCAAACAGGCAGTCTATTGACAGAAAAATCCAAAAAAATCAAAAAGAAATCAAAAAATGCAATAAATACAGATAGTGAAAATCTGGCAAACAGACGCTATCTGTACCTCTCCATCTATTAGTTCCTATTTTGCACTTTATCTTTTCAAAAGCTTTCCTTTTTCCGTATCTTTTTTTCCGCATCTTGAGGTCATTAATCGCACCATCCTGCCGCCATTTGCCTAGAGAGTTAAAACATCTTACCATGGCTTGATCGTTTGTACATATTCCTTTCCGCAAGTTGTGTCAATCAACAAGGCAAAAACCCAACTGGGGGCACTTAACTTTCAGAGCATACTAAAACAGCTAGACCATGACATCGCAATATGAGCATGCCAACAAAACAACAAACTCCTTTGTCAATGTTATCCGCTCATGACACATTTTTTCAGCAAGCTATCATGTCACTTGTCTATTGGATGATCCAAATAATCTGAATAATGTAGGCATTAACAGTATTACATGTTTGATTAAAAGTTGTTTGATTTTCAATATCATTACTCGGGAGCATACTCAATGATGTACTGCACTAGAGTAGCAAGGAAC